>JABVXS010000026.1:0-79720 GCA_013365335.1 Madathamugadia hiepei
TCATATACAAATTAGTTTTTCGAGTTCTGCAGTTATCCAGGATCATTTTGTCGATGAGGAGTTGATCCTTTGTATTATTTGAAGCAAGACACAGCAACTGATGTTGCAATGCTGGATTTAGTATCACACTAGTCGAACACTTCCTAAGCGTTTAGGGCTACGTGATATATCGTCGAATTATGCGAGCAGATCCCAGTAAAGTGGTCTTGTGCAGCTGGCTGATGATTCTCTGAGGTTCTTTCACTTCTGATAACCTTGCAGACCCATGCCGTTGCTCAGCAATGGGACGTGTGGTGTGTAGCCCATTTCTCGACGATATCCTGGTTCATTAGAGCTCATTTTGCTCCTTATTATTCCGGGCATCACCCAGACCATTGTAGGCCTTTAGTTAGATTTCACCATGGGTCATGGGTAATTGGGTTAACCTTGGTTTGAAAACAACCTTCGCGCGAAATCTTTTTGTCACTGCCTCTCACACAACCGACCGCTCACGACTGTTGCTCAAACCATTATTATTATTATTATTATTATTATTATTATTGGAGAAATGTCTTTTTCATGCACTCATTAATTTTCTTTTTAGCATTGCCAAAATGAAAAAACTTTGCATCGGCAAATTATAGAACATCAAAGGAATTTTTTTGGTTCATTTTTTCGATTCCAACAGAAAGTATTGAAATTAATGCTTTCTGTGATTATGGACCAATTTTATGGATGATATTTGTCGCAGTTCTCGCGGGTATTCCCTTATCATAGTGATTTGTCACCAGAAAATCCCACGGAATCCAACGGTCCGGAATGTTTGTTCGCCACGGATACATACATTCCGATGGTTTGGTTCGCAACGAGGAAAGGGAAGAAAATTCAATAAATAATTTTTTTTAATTTGTCTGACAAAAGCGTAAAGGCCAGAAGATCGGTTGGAATCGTTTAAAATTTGCATTTCCTTTGATGGACAGTAATTCAATGCATTCCGGACATTTCCCAAAAATGATGGATTTCCTATGAAAAAGCAATGCTAAGCGTAAGGAAGCACTCCGCTAATCTCTCCATCAATCATCCGTCCTTCTCAGCTTATTAGTCAGCTTTAACAAAAAATGAACTTTTCAACTTCGTATGTTATCGCAACACAATTGGTCAGAAATACTCCAATTTTCCGCTATTTTCTTTCTCCCTGTCTGTCTCGCTCCCTCTCTCCCTGTCCCCTTATCCATTACCACGGTGATAATGGTGATAGCGGTGATGATAACGATAATAGTTATCATCAATGTTAGTATTGTTTTTAGTAGAGGGGAAGTTGTATTGAAAGGATTTGTCGTAAAGCAGAAATTAGCTTTCCAATCCACTTTTTGCTAAACAATTATTAAAAGCAACATGTGAATGGGAAAACAATGTAGGAGAGAGAAAGAGAGAGAGCGAGAGAGGGAAAGGAGAGAGTAGAAAGGATCAACAAGGAGAGTGGGGATTTATTTAAACAAGGATTTAAAAAATTAGTTAATTGAACTAATTTTCATCAATTTCTCTTTTTTAATCTATGCTAATCCTTAGAGTTCAAAAGCTCTCACTTCTCCGCCTCCTCGACACTCTTCAGATCAACATAATGTCAACTTTCAGGGTATTAAATTTGACAAACAACGAAGCAATCAACAGGTAGAGATCAATTACACGGACTTCCTATGAACTTTTTAAACATAACTTTTTTCTTTTCTCTTCCTCTCTGTCTCTATCCTCTGTTAACAAACTTTTAAATTAAATATTGCAGTAATTAAGTACCACTGAAACATGGCAGAAATCAATGATTCTTAAGTGTATGGTGGGGAAGTTGTTTCTTCATTTTCCCGGATTTGTGTCAAACTTGTCACTTGCCAAGCAGTAAGTTCAAATGTCAAAATATTCCTTTGAAGTGATGGCAAAGGTCAAGAGCTTAGATAATATTTTGATGAAAATAAAGTACGAAAAAAATAATTGCTGGAATCACCAATGCATCTTTTTCTGCAAATATCCAGTAAAGCTCTGTTGAGCTAGGCTGGATTGGACTAGCTCAGACACAAGTGGTCGCTTCATTTCACGTAGTTTTTTCATTTGTTTTTCTTTCTTTCTACACGCTGGAATTTAAACGATGCTTAGAGGCAAAATATGAGAAGGAGGGATGAAGAAAGAGAGATAAAGACGGAAGCATCTTCTCTTGATTCTCGTCGATTGCAGTCAATGTGACACAAATATACAACGGAGAATAAACGAACATTTGCTCATGACGTTGTAAAGTAAGTCAACCTTTCCTCAGCTCTCCTCCCTTCCGTTCACTGCAATCTTCCAGCTCTTCGGGATACTGGAAAAATAGCTTTAGTCTGTTCCGGAAGCATTCTCATTATCGTTATTCCTCGGAGCAGTGGTTGTTGTAGTTGTTGAGGGACATTTCTGTTTGCGAAACAACTATTGCTCCCTGTCTCTGAATGGTTGGAAAGGTTGGATAAAGAAATTGAAGAATTTATCTTTCAAAGTTTGGCCAATCTCAAATTATAAGCTATTACTCTTGCTTCCTTGTAAGCTAATCTGGAATTTAGCCAAACAAGGATGAATAGATGATAAAGATCAATTGAAAGAGCCGCAATAACTTCCACAGATCGAAGTGGTGACAGAAAAGTTTGAAATCATTCGAAAGCTTTTCAAAAAGGTTCTTTAAGTTAGGGAAAGACATAAGATAGATAGATAGATGATAGTCCCTCAATGGAGAGAATTTCAAAAATTTTTGAAAAATCCTGCAAAATTAAGCCAAAATTTTGGGGTTTGTCGTTTGTTGTTCATTTTTCTTTTTTTCCTCACAAAAATAAGCAAAAAAACTTCTTGGAATTCAAATTTCTATCAACAATTTCGAGGTAAACACTCGAGAAAAACCGAAAATATTTTATGAAGCTTATCAGTTTGTCGGATTCGGTGAACGCTAATTTACCGCCCACGCAAAGGACACGATTGTTTTAGAAAAGCTTTGTTAATCGTTCGATCTTTGTGTACAAAATTTGAAAAGAATTGGAAAAAAAATTTGATGTTGCAGTAAAGAATCTAATTCAGCTTTTCCTGGGATTTCAAGGATTCACGGGAAATTTCCTTCTGTCTATCGATGATCCAAGCACTCAAAATTGGAAGATTTACTTCCTTCTTGATTTTGACATCAAATTGAAAAGTTAAAATAATTATTCCTGATTATTAGCATTCTTGCCAGCCTAATCTGCTGCTTATCAAAACCCATCATTCCTTATCGCTGTGAATTAAAAATTTCAAAAAGCTCAATAATTATATGATGGGGTCTTTCTCATACACAACTGAATTACCGTACCACATTTGATTTTTCCAGCTAAGAAGCATTTCGGAGACACTTTCAGGTAATCCGGAAAACCCTCTATTCGCTCAGGTAAAATGTTGAGAGGTTCGATGCTAAAACAATTTAATTAACCATTTTACCTCTTAGATGAAGGATTGAATTTAATGAAATCAATCAATAATCTGCTGTTGTGATTGCCATCATAGACATTTCCACATTTGTCATTTGCGCTTCGATAGTTTTTTGATCGCAACTTTTGATTGGAAAGTCTTTTTTTTTGCAGTTGAACTAATCGAACAAAGAAGTCAATACTTTCGAAGATGCAAAGGTAAACAACAACAACAACAATTTCACTTGACAACGACAAACACTTCTCAGACAACGAATTTCAACTAATTTCGAAACTGAAAAATTCCATCCTTTCCATTCTGCTTCTCTTCTATCACAACAGTTTCTTCTTTCGTCATCCTTCATCTGTAATTTCCGCTTCTCACCAATCAAATCAGCGAAAACTGTACATTTCTCGAGAGATTGCTGGTTCTCGCAGGTTCAATTTTCAAATTTTTTCCTTGAACTTCAACAACATTTCTTATAGCTTTTTATAATTTCATTAAATTTATTTGAATTTACTGCGTATTAGCGAGTAGCATAGAGCAGGTGAACTTGGTTTAGTAGGAATTATCGATTTTTTGTTGATCATCGAGATTCTCAAGGATTGTGAAGAAAGATTGATGATGATGATGATGATGAAAGAAGAATGGAACAATTGGTGTTGTAAGCATTCCCTCACTGCAAATGCATTGATTTTAAAATTTCAATTTAATTTGTTGCTTCTAATTACAACTTATTCAACAATAATCAAATAGCGAGATATTATTGTCGGAGAGCGAGGCGTAGAGAAAAATACAAAGATTGAAATTTCATTAAACTTCAAAAAATGTTCCCTCAAAATTGTGGCAGTAATAAGTGTGGCACCAATAAATTTCATAAATTCATATCAAATCAGCCCTTTCGCAGAGAAAGAAAGGGAAGGATAGGAAGTGAGTGTAACAAATAGTTCATTGAGGGAAAGAAACAAAAAAAGAGAAGGAAGTTTGATTCATAGCTTACAAAGCTTTAGGCCTATTTTTCAAATCGATTTCGGTTAACAAGCCTGGGAGGGAAATGGGATAAGGCATGGAAGGGCAGGATGGATCCACCGACCTGACACCGTCGTCGCCGACATCGAACTTTGGCATCGTTGTCGCCTTCTCAGAGAACTTACTTCTCTCGTTCACATCAAAAATCCAAAAAAAATTTTCGATTTTTTTTAAATTTGAAACTTACACCTTTCATCATTTATTATGCTCAAATTTCAAACTAAATGAATAAATTTTTAATTACAAAATTTTAGTTGCATAGAAAATGAAATAATTCAAAAAATCTTTCATAATTTGAAAGAAAAATCGCGCCAAATTGAAGATTTAGAAGGGAGAAAATTGGGCAGTTCTGTTAAGCGAAGAAGATAAATTGATTTGAAAGAGGAATTTCAATCATTTATTGAGGTGGCAGCTGGCTTAGAAGTTATAGATCACTAATTATTTCATTTAACGTTTATTGCGCAGATCATCGATTTGTCCGGGACATTTCCATCATTTTTCACTTTCTGGTTCGAAAAAAAAAAAAAAACCTAAATTTGTGAGAGTTTGAATAAAAAGAAAGCGATGGAAATTTTATGTAAATGAGAACGAAATGAGCCATTGCTATTGTTACATTAAACTTTCAAATTAATTTTTTAAATCTTTTCTTAACCAAAAAGAAAATTTAATAAAATTATGCAGAAAAATGATTTTTTTTTTGATGGAAAAGAGGAGATAAAATGCAAATGTGGAATTAATTATAAGGAAGTTCAAAATTTCTCCAAAAACCCAAACTTTGCTTCCTTCCTTCCTTTAAAGGGAAGTGATGAAGCATTGAATTTCGGATTTTACAAAACTCGGAA
Organism: Madathamugadia hiepei; assembly: GCA_013365335.1. Lineage (NCBI taxonomy): Eukaryota > Metazoa > Nematoda > Chromadorea > Rhabditida > Onchocercidae > Madathamugadia > Madathamugadia hiepei. The sequence continues at coordinate 5,301 of JABVXS010000026.1, forward strand.
GAAGAAACTGTTTGTTTTTCTTTGGTAACTGAAGGACCCAATGGATTGACAGAAACAACTTTCCAATGAAACTTTGAAATTCATTTCAATTCTAAACTGTTTCTTCTTCATCATCTCCTCCTCCCCTGCCCACCAATACTATCCCTTCTTCCCGTATTAATTTTCTTTTTTGAATTTAAACCTGAAATTAATTCTTTCCAATTTGTAATTTAACTTTTTAGCTAAAAAATGCTAATGAATTTCAAGGCAGAAGGATTTTGAATTCTAATATAATATAAGTGTTTCGATGGTATTTTGTCCCTTAAAATGTCATAAAAGTGGTAACGAAGCAATGCTAATTTGAGTGATTTCAGAAAAGGTCAAAAGTCTCAATTGGTCTAAAAGAATTCAAAATTTGAATTCTTTTCATTAATTTCAATTCATGATTATATAGAGCTAATTAGTTAATTCGACGGAGAAAGTCGGACTGCTTGTATCCCAAAATTCAGTTCGACTAATTAAATGAATTTAATATGGAATGCACTCCATAGCAATCATCTTTTTTTCTTAGCTTCAGTTCCATTAACTTTGTTCCAAAATGCTGCCACTGGCCCGCTCACTTATTAATTAATTAGATTTTTTGTAGGAAAAGAGCGTCCGACACAAAGTTTGTGTCGGGATGAGGTAGTGGAGCGCGCAAATGCAACGGTATGCCGTTGGATTGCAAAATTTGGTGCTTCCTATCCGAACGAAGGTGTCACATTGAAAAGTTAGATTCACTTCATATCAGCTCACCAATAATTCCTATACCTATTAATTAATTAATCAAATTGCTAATTGCACTTGGCATCTGAAAATATCTAGGAAAATTCGTCACCTAAAACACTTCTGCTATCAAATTGTCACAACATGTGGCGGATATGTCGTATTCGCTATTCTCCGCATGTTTCCTTCAATTTTTCCGCTCTTCCGGATTCGAAATCCGGAAAATTGTTAGGAACGTCACTAGCAACCATTTTTTGCCACTGCTCTGTATGACAGATTTTGCCAAGTTCTTACCTGACAGGTAAGCTTGGTGGTCTGGGACTCTTCATAAGTTGGAGCGATCTGCTTGAATTTCAAATGTTTTGTAGGCTCTGGAGGCTACGCACCATTCAGTCATCTGACGAGAAACGTTCAAAGAGACGTTTCAATCGTTTGTTGCACGCTTTTGATACAGAAGACCTCGCGGCCATCCTAAAGGTTTTCATGGTTAATTAAGAAATTTCCGTGCTTATTCATCGCAACACATCTGTTTCCATTCCTTCTCACACTTAACACAAAGTGCCAGAAAATGGGAAAAGGGCTAAAGCTAGTTCAGGACAGTTACGATATTCCTCTTAATTAGAATTAATTAATTAAGCATTTTTTGAATTACTAAGCAAGTAACTTTGGCTTCATTAATTCAACACGTACCTTGCTAATTCATTAAACTTTTATCACTCAATTGCCTTAAAGGCGGTGGAAAGCAGTGGCCGAGAAATCAAGCAGTGTGCTCCCGGACCACCAATGGATATCATAGAAGAGATACCGGGCTGTTCCCGCGATGTTACTGGGATGGATGACGATGAAGGTTTCTTGGATCATCGCTACGAAAATACCGGACTGATACCGCAAATCGATAAGCCTATGTCTATACCATTTCTTTGTTGCAAGCTATGGCGATGGAAAGAATTACAGGTGAGTTACATACCTTCATATTACTTTGATTTTAAACTCCAAAACAATTATGCAATTTTAAAGTTCAAAAATTCGAAAGTAACATTTCAGCTGAAGCGATCCTACTTCCAGGTTGCAAATGTCTGTTGATAAAGGCGGCGACGTATTTTGTTGACCAAGTAATTCAAGCAATAAGCGTAAAGTGTTACAGGTAGATGCTGCTTTGCACAGGTTGGATCCACTGCCATGGTGTAGGTTCGGTCGTGTCACCATGAACAATGCTACTGTATCCTGCTGCAACCCTTACCACTACGCCTTATGGATCATTGGTAAGTTACCTGGTGGGCCCTGGGCGCTTGCCTTATTTCTAACGAGCCTAATTCTTCTTTCGCCCAATTTCTTTTCACATGACCACTAACCTGCCAATGAGACTGTCTTGTTTGGTATGATCTCGTGTATAGCGTGGTTTTCGTGCATGATGCAGCTCGTTCTTTGCATGGCAAATCGTCAACTTGATCCACGGGAATTACGTTGAATCATGTTGGCGCATATTTCCTGGCGCCGAAATACCTCCACCTTTATTGGTGAATGACGGAAATTGAGAAACTTTGAAGTTTTTCTTTCAAAAAAAATCTTTCTGTTCGAATTTAAATTTGAAATTTGAAATTCATCTGTAACTCGAATAACCAATATAATATATAACAATTTCTAATCGCGAATGGATAAAATTAAGAATGCTTTAAAAGAATCTTATGAAACTAATTTTTTTAATTTTTATTTTTTGAAATTACTTCATAACTTGGCAAGCACGTTAAGTTCGCCCAATGTGTTGCTGCAAGATAATTAAATTACTATGAATTTGTTTAAGTGAAACCGTTTGATTTAAAAATGCTTCGATTATTAATCGACCTGAAGTCATTCATTTTCAATTAACTTGGCTTGAAATTATTGACTTTTCACTTTTTCACATTCTTTCTGAACTTTAGGTGGAGAGAGAGAGAGAGAGAGAGATGTATGCTTGAGACTTTCACAGTGCCATCCTTCAATGATCACCACTAATACAATCATTAGCAGTGAAATGCCCAATAATAACGACACTAATATTGGCCATGCTTCCGGCAACCAAACCAAAATGTGAAAAATAATGAAATTGATTGTTTTCTTCCTCCAAGATTGTTTCAAATTACTTTGAAAAAAAGTTCTTCATTTTCCTTGTGTGTACAGAAATGCAAAATTTCGGAAGAGCAAAAGTTAATTTGAAGAAATTAATTAATTAAAGTTCGAAAATATTTCGCAATTATTATTTTTTCCTAAAACTTTTTTTAGACAATATGTCACCAGAGAAATTGAGAAAAGCATCAAAATGTAAGCAAAGACGACAAGCAATCGTTGGTATACAAATTTCTTATCTATGAAAATCAATTAATTAGTGAGAGAATCACTTGTGAAAGATATTGTATGGCGCTAATTAGTTGTTTTCCGCCTTTCTTATCAAATGGACTGCTTGAATTACATCCTTCTTCTATATCTACTTCTAAGGACACCGCCAAATTGTTTTCCGCATTATTTTTTTAATTCTAACCCGGTATTTGCCGAATATTCGTGTGCATTTCTTCCTTTTTCCTCAAATTTCCTCGTTCAAATTTTGAAATTAATTTTTGAATATTGAATAATCAATAGAAAATATTCTTTCGGCATTACGGCATTACGTAATCTTTGATTCTTAAATGAGTGATGAGGAGTCAATTAGATGGACTGAGAATTTGAAGCGAACAAAAGCAAAAGGGGAAATGAGAAAGGCAGAGAAAAGGTACGGTACCTTTCCTTTCAGGAGGATCCACCAGGTGTTCCGAGTGGACATTTCAGAGTCTGATGGCTTGAGTATGACCGGAAGTTGTAGAGCAGTTTTCGTTTAATATTTTGATGTTGTCGATGATAATTTCTGCCACGCAGAATCCCAATACTGTTATTCTCATTTTTCAGCAAATCCGGAATCATCCTCCGAAGAGGACAGCTCATCCGGTGGTTTCAATGGCGCCGCTTGTGCTATCGATCATTCCTGTTAGTTGCAAACTCAATTTTGTAAACCTATATCAAACATTTGCTGTTTATTAACAGTGGAAATCAATTATTAATTAGTATTAACGAAGAATAGCTAATTATATCCTTAAGATCGCACTGATAGCTGGAGAAGTTAAATTTCCAAGATGGAGTTATTCCATAGCGATTTCTGTCTGGAGTTCCTGGAATCATTAAGTCTAACGGTGGTTCTTTTGCCGGACCGGTTGTTTCCCAATATAGTTTGAACTTTTTTAGTTTTAACAAATGACACTGGCTTTGGCGACGAGATTACGGGCACCAGTGTTGCAAACAATGTACCACCAACCTCGCATATATCGCCACTTCTCCCGAATTCACCAACACGCAATCATCCAACTTTCTCTTCGGGTATTTCTCTTTCATTGTTTATTTATCGATCAAGTACCGCGTCATGTTGATATTGCGTCATCCACGTTACCAGTAAATCAACTTCATGAACAATTTTTATCGATAATTACTGAATCGAATTTTATATGAGAAGCATTGTTTCCTGCTAATCCTAGATATCCCAATCTATATTGATTTTTTTTTTTTTGAAAATTTGCGTTTATTTTGTTGACATTTGTTGCAAGAACCTAAATGGAATTTTGAAGTTTGGAATTTGTCATGTTGTCGGCTTCCCTCGAATTGCTAAAGTATGCTTTTAATTTCGCAACTTTTAGCATTAAATTTTTGACTGATATTAATGCTTCATTGATAAGTGCGAGGAAAGTTGTGATAACAAGAGATGAAAGAAAAAACGCACCAGTTTTATTAATTTTCATACACAAAATCTCCTCGATGAATGAGGTAAATACATTTAACACAGAAGAGGATGTTTTAAAACATATTAAAGATTTTGATCGGAAGAAAGTTTAAAATTTTGAAAAGTTTTCTGATCATTTTTACGATGGAGAATTTTTCGAATGGTTTCAAAGTTGGGTTGTTGCACTTCAGAAAACTCCTTAGTCTTCTATTTATTGTGGTCAGTAGCAGGAAATGCCAGTGTACTTGGCTATTCGTAAACAGTCATAAGAGAACTATGCTTTTATTTCAGCTTGGGGCCATTTGTACAGGTGGAAAGAGAAAGAACGTATGGACAATTACGGTATTCCACTTTCCGAACAGTTTGTCGCTGTCGGATTACTGGCTCATTCGGTACACGATGGTCAAAATGTTTGTAATAACTGGGACACTGATAATGAAGTGTCGTTTGCATTGATTAAACAAGCGGATGTTGACGATACCCAGGAAGTTTGGCTCTACAATAGGTACTTTTATCATTGTCGTAGAAATTGTGGGCAAAATAAAGCAGATCAGGTGATTTATGTGACAGAGTTTCTGGAAATGAACTGCAAAACTGAAATGAAGAATCTGTGTTTGATAGAAAGAGAGGTGTAAAAACCAAAAAGTACTTTCCAATTAATGAATTAATATGACAGTCATTGCAGTGGTGATAAGCCGTTGTTCATTTCAATCGCACCGTCGTTTAGTTTGCATAAATCGGAAACAATCAGAAGGGTCAGTAGTGGGTACTGTTATCGGGTTTATCGGAGATCAAGCAACCAGTTGCTGAAGAGGAAAACTGAAGGTGATGTCGACAAACTCGATTCGGCTAATACGCTTAGTTTTTTGAATATCAGTGTTGGCAAAGGTTGGGGTGACAAATATCATCGCATGAATCATACGGATACTCCGTGTCGTTATGAGGTCATCTTCGTGCCGGGCAATTTGTGAGGCCACTCACTGCAATTTGAATTACCTATGAATTTGATGAGTTCCTATGAATTCCTTTGAAATATCTCTTTCAAAAAGTGATTGAAAAAAATTTTCTGTTTCCGAATTTCCGAAGGAACACTATTCGTTGCATGACTGTGATTATTAAGTGATAATTAATTATAGCCAAACAAATTCAAATAAATTATTGTGTTGAGAGGAAAATGATCTCAAGGCTCTGCTTATTTGTTTGTACTGTTGATAATTCGTTTATTTCTCTTTTAGATTTCCTTAACTCTTCGTCTCCATCAGTCTTGTTCTTGTCCAGTCAATCGCCTTCACTTTTTGTTTCTGTCAAACCGAATCAAAGCAGGACTGATCGGAGTGCAAATCCATATTTCTAAAATTATTTTTCCTTTCAAAATTGTTTGCATGCATAACTTGGGACAATGCCAGAGTTTCTTCCAACACTTTACACTCATTTCATAAATAAACTAGAAGATATTGCAATTGAATTTTTAAAAATGAAATTACAAATGATTGCTTCCGCAGGGAAATCATGGAATGGGGCTGGATGTCTCAACAGTAACATCAAAATTGTAAACAATATTCCCCGGAAAAGAAATTAGTTCATTTTAATAATTATTAATCGATGGCTGGTGAATGTTTCAATGCTTCACCATCTCTCAATATAGTTTTTCAGAAATTTTTTCAAATCATCAACTTTGTTTTTTTTTTTTGAAGTAAGCAATCGTTGCAAGCCACTTGTTTTGATTTGTTAAATATGCACATTCCCACTGTGATTCACGTACTTCTTCATCATTTGATACTTCTGTTATTTCCGTTGACATTTATGTTTTGATAAAACTTTAATGGATTAGTACCAGCTCCTTCGCCCACTCCATTCACTTCCTGTAGTTTTGTTGGAAATTGAACAGAGCAGTTTATTGCTCCTTGGCGAAATTCCCTATAAATATTTGTGTTTCACTGATAAACTGATGAAATTGAATGAAATGCTAAAAACTCATAAAATTCTTGTTTCATCCAGGCTTGACAATTAATTTAATTACCAGACAATTTGACTTTCTCATTGTTTCATTATCTATTCTTCCTGCCTTTAACGTACACTTTTTTTCAAGTGTCTACATTAATGAAAAGTCAACACTGTCCTGCTGAGTGCTTTATCAGCTCTGTAAGCAGTAAAAGAATAAAATATTTTAATTAATAGGTAATTAAATTATCGTGTATTACCCATAGTCCAGTGGGTAATACACACATTCAAGGGTTCAACCCGCAGATATGTTATCACCGACGATAGACCTTTGCGACGGGTCGGTCGGGTAACGATAGTCGCAAAAAGAGTGAAATGCAACAGTTTCAACAGTCTCCGACAATGGCTGTAAGAAAGAAGAGTTCCACACCACCTGGATGAAAGAAATCGCTTAATCGCCCTAAGTCCAAAACCCACTAACAAGGGAAATGCAACACAACAACAACTTGCATCTATGAAGCCGGACGTATGAAGACAATGCTCCACAGAAGCGGACCCTGCGACCAAGCGGGACAAACGCTAAATGGGAAAAAAAGGTAAATCATGGTGTGCTCTTTGCTTCTCTTCTGCTATGAAGTTAATTACGTACGAATTATACTTCAAATTCACTCATCAATTCTCCTTCACCAAAATTTAAATAATTTTGAAACTCCCAGTTTCACCAACAAGCATGTAAACTTTTTTTGACTTCAAAACGAAGCATAAAAAGTTCTCTAATACGCTTAAGTAAGAGTCAATTTTGATGTTTGAATTTGGACTACCACTAGTACTACTACTACTAATAATAATAATCATAGCAGAGAAATATAATCAAGCATGAAATCAAAGGGATATGCCGTATTTTCCTTCCAGATGGGTCGTACGGGAGATCATGGAGTAATTTTTTCAATTTTCGGATGCTAATGGTGATATATTCAGCCATCCAGAATTCCACTACTGTTATCTTCTGAATTTACCGTTGGAAATGGTAACTTATCTGGTGGTGCAAAAAGCTGCAGCGATTACAGTCCAGCAACGACTCCAATAGCACAAAACAACAGAAACGTGCAAAAGGGAAGAATGTACTAGCAGCAGCTGGTCGGGGTCATCTGAAACAAAAAAGGGTTGGGAAGGTTAGGGACACGGTTTCTATACTAGACGACGCTATGCGCTTCGATAAACTCACCACTTCCAATTATAGTAAGTCTGAAGGTTTTAAGCTCAAAACTTTTGAAAACGTGAAACAATGACTTAATTATGGAGTAAATACGTGATATCACGCAAGGGCTGTAATGTATCGCAAACAGGCCATGTTTGCATCGTTACGGACAGACAAAAAAAATACGTGCAATATGCAAAGGGCGGCTGAATGACTCATCGTTTGAGCGCTCACAAAGGATGTTATTCCCTTTCTTTTTTTTGCTTAAGTATTAGCAGTGAAATTAATTAATTTGGCTATTTGCAAAATTTAAAACTTGTTTTTTCGAATGGAAGGTGTTTGTAAAACATTGATTGTTCGAACGTTCTTTTGAGAATGAGCAAAGTGCTGGATGTTTGGGCGACGGTAAAATTTATTCCAACGCATGGTAACAATACAGAATGTTTGATTTACATAAATTCTTTCCAATAAAATATTTTTATAGTTCAAGAAAAAAAATTTAAGACAGTTAGTGTATGCATGAGTGGTGGTGATATGCATGAGACATTGTATGAACATATAGTGATAGAGTAACAGATTAGAGTGCTGCAATAAACTTGCTAGTTGGATTGTCCAAACTCTCAAAAGTTGAGCTTGGAACTTTTAAATTAAAATGTAAACAAGCATTGTCAAATGATCGCTCGTTTACCACTTACTTTTTATCACCAATATGGAAGCATCGCTCTTTCGAAGTTACGATGAAGTATTTCAATTTATGATAAAAGGATGAAGAAGGGGTATAAGGAGAGGCGATGGATGGAAATGAAATGATTTGCGGTCACTGTTGAGAAGGGTAGGAAAGTTTTCTGTTTGAATGCTAAGCAGCAGAATTTAAATGGAAATAGAAAAGAGATTCTTGACCATATTCAATTCTGAATTCATTGAAATCATTAGTGAAATTGGATTACCAATGGAGCTACCGAATCCCTTAAGCGCTGGTATTTCATGAGAATTCTGGAAAGAACAAAACCACAGCAAATTAACGCCAACTATTGATAATTCAGTATTCGCAGATTTAAGAACTAGTTTACCTGTACGCTCAGGACACTGATGATATTTCGAATACTGAAACATAAGTGTATTGTATTGTAACTGAGATTTTGAAAATGTCCGGGCAAAGTGAGATGGTGGGGTTGATTGGAATTGGACAGCATAAGCGACGTGGGAGAGATGGAAGAAAACACGTGGGAATCAAATGTTTGCTTAATAGAATTTCGTTAACGAGGGATAGGCATCATCACTCAATTCATGGCTCATTTTCTTGATCTCAACATGACATGCACTCTGAAGTGAAGCACACGTATGCGGACAGAAGATCAATAAATGTGTATGTGGTTTCCCGAGAAGAGATCGAACGTTTTGTGAACGGAATCAGAATCATCGGGAGTAGAATCTCCACCTTTCACTGGGTTCATCATCTGTCGAATATGCTCCTTCTGCGGCAGGATACCTTCCTACGTACTGTTGTTGGTGATATCTTTTCAGCTGTTCTTTACTTTTACGGTTATCTAGTTTATGTCCAATTTGTTGTTCACGTAATCGTTGTCTGCGACGTGACATTGGCTGGCATTGTTGATTAAGCAGTTGCGATTTAGTATGACTTATCCTGGAATTGAAATTGAAAAGCTATTAAAATTGTGGATTAAGGCTAATTAGGAAAATTTGTTGTTGCACATGCTACACCTTCCCACCTTATATGATCCAGTAAATTAGATTTGAAAAACTTTTATGAAGTTGGGATTGCAGCAGTGCTTTGCTGATGTCAGCGGTGAAAATACTATTAGTCGGTTAATCCAATTAAAAGTAATAATCAAGCTGAAAAGAAAGTCGGTTTTTGTCTTTGTTATAAATTCCACGTAAGAAGAAGATACAGTTGATACTCTTCCCGTGGAGTACGATAATATGCGTAATGTTGAGATTGTCCAGCTTCCGGATCATCAGGAGAGCAAATTGTGAGAACGTAAACATTTTGGCGATAGAAGAACGGGTCGTCAACATATGATACCTGAAAGACCGTTATTAAGAAAGGCTGATTGAAATGATTTCGAAAAAAAGAAGACAAAAAAGGGAGCATCGCATTCCACTTCCAAAATATTGTGAGAAAAAAAAATGAAATTAATCAAGTATCTCGAAAGAGACATTGCTTCAGTTTTCAATTAGAAGACTATTTAATGATTTTATGGAAGCAACATGACTGAATCAATAAATTTAATTTAAATTTGAAATATAATTCTCGAATTTAATTGAAGCTAACAAATGTCTCTCTTTCTCTCTCTCTTCAACGATTTTCTTCGTGCTTTTACTTTTATTATGATTTCTTTTGCTTTGCTTCATCATCGAAATGAGGCGACTTTGTCGTCACGTATAGCAGAAATTTCAGCGAAGACAAATTACTGTACTTGTTTACCTTGACATATTCACTTTCAAAATCGATACCTTCGGCAAATGCTTCTTTCATGTGAGCACTACCGTACCACACCTCATTTTTCGTCCAACTTACAATCCTGGCTACTTGTCTGCGGCGATATTCAACTGGTTCATGAATGCTTGCTTCCCCAGCCAGCACGAATTTAAATTTAGAAAATTACGGAAGTGCTTAGCATGGTGGCTAAATGGATCGATCACTTGCGCTTGCTTTTCTTCCATTTCAACCGTATTTTTGTCTTTTATCTCTTCCGCCAATTTCGATTGGCAAATGGAGAAACAGATGAAAAATGAGAAATCTGTTGTATAACTGATCAGATATTTCTGTCAAGAAAGCCAAAATTGAAATGACAATCAGAAATTTCCAAAATTTTTTTAAAAAGACCATCTGTAAAGAATTACGCTAAATCTCCCTTGCTGCTACTTGTGGATAGTACACGAAAGCCGCCACAGATCGTTTTGGCCTTCTGATGGCGATCCACAAAGCGAGCACAAACTCCGTTCTTCACCAGGTAGGCATGTCCGAACGCCTCGTAATGGCCAATGTCGTCATACTTCATCCTGCATGTCACCAAATTATACGAAATTTCGTTCTTCCGGAATTATCTTTAGATTTTTGTGGATGAAATCATCGAGAAGGTTCTAAAGTTGGATGGAATCATCGAGAAGGTTCTAAAGTTGGATGGAATCATCGAGAAGGTTCTAAAGTTGGATGGAATCATCGAGAAGGTTCTAAAGTTGCTCGCCTTCATAGATCGATGATGAGGAATGAAGAAGGAGAAATGAATGATAATTAGACGAAAGTATGTCTTAATACCCAGTAAATGGACTTTTATTGTGATTTCCCACCAAATGAAATCATGCAAATTGAATAATTCACTACTAAACAGGTTGTCTGAATGGAAGTTTCGAATAAGTAATTTAATTAGATTTACCAAAATGCAACGTATGATTTATTCATTTGCGAATTGAAATAGGCGCTGTGAAATGTCAAGAAATCTTTAACAGTTCGGTCACCGAGCAACGAACCATCACTGCTGACCGTCGTCCAGTACTCTTCACTAATCTGAATGAAATTCCACGAAAATGAAATGAATTGAAATTTCAAAATTTCAATAACATTTTTCTCAATTTCTTAAATGGAAAAATCACCCAAACTGCATCGGATAAGGCAAACATAAAAAGGGTGACGAACAACATTGAAATTTGAATTTTACCTGAAAATAAAAAAAGGTTCTTATTGAAAATTAATTTTATATATAAGAAATACCGAAAGATTTGATATGAAGGAATAAAGGAAGCCAGTGGGTTGCTTTAGGGATATTTAATTCCGAACTGTCAACTCTTCCAGTAAGGTCAAAGTTTACGTTTTCGTGAATGCAAATTAAGCAGGAAAGATGAAAGGACTTTCTTTGACGATTAATGGAAAAAGTGAGAATTTTCAAACAATCTGAAATGATGACACTCTCGTAATGTGGAAATCAGTTGGAAGTTATGGAAATGCATCCATTAGAATGGATTTTTTCGTTCAGTTCGATGTACATTTGTTGGGCAATTTATAGTTTCTTTGCCGACAAGGTGGGAAGAAGGAGGGAGAGAAAGGAAAATGATAAGAAAGAGTGTTGGCAGTAGTAGTTCACAGGTAGATTAGCACGGGAGGGAATGCCAACCTCCTGGGGTAAATCACCAGTTGAAATCTGAATCCCTTTGCTTCTCATACAAACAGGAAACGGATGGCTTTCATCTGGTGCCTTCCTTTTTCTCACTCACAAATTCAATTTCATTTTTGCAAATTAATTTAAATTCTAGCAATCAATACAAAATGTCTTCTAATTAATGATAAACTAAGGGAATCCAAAAACTAGAAATAGTTGCAGTGATTCTCGAAAGATTTAAGAAACAATTTTAAAAATTAAAAATGCAATTATTGTCGCATTTTTGAAATCGGTCCAACAGCTCAATGACCAGGATTCGAATGACCATTCCGGTGGTGAATTCGAATGACCAGTCCAATAGTGAATTCGAATGACTAGTCTGGTGAATTCGATTGACCATTTTTGTGAATTCGAATGGCCAGTCCGGTGTGAATTCGAAATTAAACGGAAGAAAATTTTTGACATCAATCCTTGCCTCTCATTAATTGCCAATAAGGAATTGCAGCTTTCAATCTCCCCTTTTCACAATTCCATTTATTTCCATTTATTTGTTCCGGAAATGTGATGTAAAAAGCATGAAGAGTGGGCGGAAATTAAGATAATTCCGAAATTTGCAATTTTCGGAACATTTGAGTTAATTTTTCAATTTTCCAATATTTGCGGTAAATTTGTGTTTGTAGCGAAATGCATAGTTACAATAAAATGGTGGATAGCATACTTACTACTTGAGATATTAATATCCTCACACAGTTCAGTCTAGTTTATCCTCACCTAGTTCAATCTAGTTTGCCCTCAAGTAGTCGACGCTAATCCATTAGAACAAGAAAATGATGGAATTGAGTGACAAATTGCGGTATATCCCTCTTGTCAGTTCACCAATTAAATGAATTCAATAACAAATCCACCTTTGCCAAGAGTTTTTTAAAATTATCTTGCAGTGCTAAAAATAGGGAAATTATTTTGGAATGCTAAGTGATAAATGATAAGATAAAGATGTGGTTGGACATTTGATGGGAACAGTATCAGTGCCATTGGTATCATTCAATGCAAATCTCCTCTCTCCCTCTCTTTCGAAATGATCAAACACACAAAAAAGTCGTCCGTCATAATTTCATTCGGCGAAAAAGGCTTTGCTTGAAAATTTCAAATTTCCATTTTCCTGATTAAAAATTGAAAATTTTAAAAAATTTCACTTATGGATTTTCGTTTTAGCAATGAATCATTCAAGCCCTGTCACTCATGCAATCGTTCATTATCACTCGGCTGATATGATTGTTCTTCGATGTGATTTATAGTTGCCATGCAGAAATGACCTTTGTCATCCATCATGCCGGCGTTTTCACCCAGAAAAGCTTTCTTTGAACGCTAATTATCTTTATTTATTCATAGAATTTTAATTCATTGTAAGGAAAGAATTAAGTTATTAATTATTAAAGTAAAATATCGAAAAACTGAAATGAACAAACTTGAAACGACGATGTTCGACATGTATTGAAGAAAAATATTTGAAATATTTTAGAAGAAAATTCGAAAGACCAGATTTGCTTTGGAGAAGGGAAGAGCGCAACAAAAAGTATCACTCAACTTGAAACCTACATTGACATTTGCACTTCAAGTAGATATCTTAATTAAGGTCATTTAAACATCCTGCTGCTATCCTTGTTCGGTTACGGAAAACTAAATTAACGGCCTGAAATAGGGATTCGCTTCCTTTCAAACCGCATCAGTCGCTTCCTCTTTGCCAGAGAAATATCATGCAAATGATATCACTGACACCTGCAACTTGTCCTCAGTGATATCATCCACATACTTTACAAAAACCAACTTGCATCGATCAATGTTCAACTTTTTTGAAGCAACCATTACAGCACGGAAACCATCGCTGGTACCGATATATCTATCCAACATAAAATCTATCTTTGTTCAGTTAGCTCACATTAAAATTTAAGTTCGAAGTAATTTGTCGGACTACATGGAACGAAACAATTCACACCACAAACTTTTTCTGTCCTCTCTTGGATAATAGTAGTGGTAGTATGCATTGTTCAGTTCATTTCAACTTCTCCCATCTCTTGAGATGTATTGAGATAATGAAATGATAATGATGATGAAAGAGCTCTCGAATAAAATTTAATAAATTTTATAAAGGAAAGAAATTTTCTCAGAATTTCCAAATTCGTTTAAATTGAAATTGAATTTAAAATTTGATTTATACTGCTTTAGAGAAACTATTAGAGTAAGACATCTGTAAAATAGATCTGAAGAAGCACATTCCCCTGCCGTGCCGCCATACACACAAATCTCAGCATGATGCCTTTATCAAGAATTCTGATCACGTAGAGACAATTTGTGAAATTGTTTGTGTAATTATGCAAATGATGACAAATTCGATCTCAAAAACTATCGATAAATTCAATTTTTTGGCATAAACAATTATGCACTTCCGTAATTCAATGTTTGAATGTATAAGAAGCGATGGCACTATCAGAAATGCAGCAAATCGAATTATTTGTTTTTAGAACGAAATCATTTCAGTATAACTACAATTTATTGAATGTTTGAAAGCACGCAAGGAACAAAATATCTCACCGAGAACCACCGACCGGATCTGTTTCGCCCGTAAATTATGCAATTCCTTGTCTCTTCTCTGTCCACATTTTTCATTTGTCCCGTGCAAATTCATTTTGATCCACCGTTCCATCTTTTCTATCCAAAGTTTCAATCCTTATTGCTATTGAATTATAATGAAAACGATATGCGTGGGAGTGGTAGGTAAGGTAATTGACTAATTCAACATTTCAATCAAATAAATTAGTCAATGAAGAATTGGCAAGAGAAACTTTGGAAGACATTCCCGAAATTGGCAATTTAGTATACTTTGTAAGGTAACAAGAACAAATTCATCCAAAATTTCTGTAATCATTAGTTTAACTCAAATTCACCTCTTTACTCTCAACCAAAACAAAAAAAAGAAATGAATAGTTCGAAAATGTTTAATCTTTTTTAAATTTATGGATTAAAACAAAAAATACGATAGTCCTCATTATTCATCTGGTCAACCCATTTAGCTAAAACTGTCTTAATGATTCAAAACTGTGATAAAATTAGAACGGTTCACTTCTTCTTTCCTTTGTATTACCATATTTTCTATACCACAACCTGTTATCACCCTTATCAGTGTTATCACCATCTCTAAAAGTACCACTGCATCTATCATTACCGTCATCGTCCAGCAACTGCTGCAGCAACGAAATTGGAAACTGAAAAAGCTACAACTTCACTCCTTCCCATTCACTGAAAATTTTACGCAAATGAAAAAAATAATCGAAGGGAAAAGAGAAAGAACAGAAAGCAAGCGATAACAAGGAAGAACGATATTATTTGCTTGTACCCTTTATCATCTCATTACAATCAAAGGTCATCACCTACGCTTACACATACGTCCACAGCCACACCTGTTTACCTACAACCCACACCTGCACTTGCAACGTACACCTACAACCCACACCTGCATCAGCAACGTACAACATGCAAAACACAGGTAATACAGTAACTTGATATTTACGGTACTTCGGATACTGAAATATCGAAAGAGTCTTTCTTAGTTTTAATTTCGGACAGCGTCACTATGCTTTCCCGGAAATTCCCGTCATATCAGCTGTTTTTGACACCGAAAATCAATATCATTTATTAAGTTAGTGCGAAACAATGAGAAAAAGTTTTACGAAACGAAGTATATGGCATTTCTTTAAGGACAAAAGCGAATGAGTTACAGTGTCGCTATCGCTGTCCACAGAGGGGTATGAAAAGAAAGCTACCCAGTCAACGGTGTGTATTTCAGGCATGCAGCGCTGATGCAAATATTTCCTCTTACCGTTCGGGTGGGTATTCAATAAGCGTGGGCTGATCAATTAATGGACCCGTTGGTCATATTCCTAAAAGGAAATCAAAGAACGGAGATTTTTCTCCGAAGATCATTGAAGAGTGGGATTCTCCGCGCAACTTCTATTCGCTGATATTGTGAAAGACATTCTGCCTTATTCACTCGCAATAATTACCAAACAGAGCTAAAGTCAGTGGACAAGAAGTTGTTCACATTTTTGATAGGTTTAGTCGCTCTTAGCAGTCTACTCAACCACTACTGGACATTTATTAGAATTTGTTACGCACCATTTCATCCAAAACAACCCTATCAAACAGTCCTCAACTCATTGAAACACGAAGAATTTGCCAGGAATACCATTCACCACCATCCACAAGCCATCCTCTAGCTAATAAGTATATGACGCTATGCAACCTTTTCTTCCAAGCAAAAATTTAACGATACACACCGTTGCATGCTTGACAATTGTAAGTGCGCGCCATATTTGGTCATCACTTGTGGATTTTTCCGGGAGTTCTGGTTTAAGTTTAAGTTTCACTTGTCCTTTTCTTCTGTGTTGGAATCCATTTAAAATTTTGATTCAGTTGCTCATTTTTTGTTATTCACAAAAGCAATTTTTTGAATGAAAAGTAGACAAATTTGGCATTGACATCGAATTCCCTGCTCAGTTTTATTTATCTGATGCAAGATTTGTTTGATCAAAAGTTTTGATTCAAGTACTGATAGTTTATCAGCTTATCCCAAGATATCAGTTTGAACTTTAAAGTGTAAAATATCTTATGCTTTGAATTGAACTAAGATGTTCATGGGAAAATGTCCAACAGCTTCTGTCTGAATAAAAATTTACCTGACTGGATTAGATTTCTTTTTACAGAAATGCTAGGCATTCACCAACGAATTAGTGAATGGAAACGTCTCTTATTTCCGCCAATAACGGCACGGACAACTTTCGCACATTACATACCAATGGCTGGGGCTTTGAGCCACTCGCTGTATTCTGTGCATATTCTTTCGCCTTACATGCTGTCCAGGTTTTTTATTTGATTGGTTATCCATTTTGCTCAATGCATTTCTGAGTATTGTGTATTATTGGTTTTTAAGCAAAAGTGGTGTTGCAACAGCTGCAAAAAATAAAATGAAGCCTAGTCTGACTTGGAAGTTTTTCGCTTTTTTTGCTGATAACATGAATATTTTGAGCTAGTATGGTTACAAAAGAATTTTGAGATTCAATCATATTTGTCAGAACAAAATTAGATATTTGTTAATAGATTGCATTCGTAATGTATCCCCAGTGTATACTTCAGGAGGAAATTTGTTTGACAAGCTCGTCTTTTCACTTGAATAGTTCACTGCCATACCAATGTTTTCTTTGTCTAGCATTTTAATTTAGGTACTTTGGAAATCATGATTTGGCGGCAGAATTTTCAATACTCTGTGCAGCTTCTATAGGACATGGATTTGCTGTCTATTTTCGGCCACATATGAACCGTTTGGGGAGTTGGAAACGTATTGAATATAGCGCATTCACAGCTGTCATATTTACATATGGATCATTGTTTTCTGTCATTTTTCTCAAAGATATTTTACCGAAGACGTAAGATTGTTTCTTTCTTCAGAAAACGTTTGAAGAAAAAAACACTGCTAACAAAAGCTTCTTTTTATTAATTTTGGACTCATTGATGGGCAGTTGCAAGGGTTCTTTTTCCATACGAACCAAAGCATACATAAGATTGCTTCAAGATAGGTAGTTTATGTTCCTTACGCTTTTGCGCATTGAAGTTTGTTATTTTATGGAGTTATATCATTTGTTCCTTGTCCTCTAAATTATTGGAGGCTTTGAAGAATGACAGAATCAATGAATCAATGAGTGATTGCTTTTAGCAACTCAATCATCTATTTATCTATCTGTATATATATATATAATTATCGCGTATTCACTACCTAATTCTTGATATATATATATGCATAATTTTAGGCTTAAAGTGTGGGTGAAGTCATTGATTGGGTTTGGAATGAGTTTGGTCTTGCTATCGCGAGGATACAGTTACTTGAGCTTTCATGATTCTCGGCTCAAACAACGAAATATGGCAATCTCCGATACACCAGCAAAGCCAGTCAAAAATCTTTCGCAGACTAAGTAGGAGGAAAATGAAATGCAGAGAATATGGAGCCTTTTTTTTTCATTGATTCATTAGTTTCTTTTGGTATGAAATTTGTTTGTCGAGGGTTTGATAGAACATTTTCATGTCTTTGGAGCATCAACACTATTCGGATTTTGGTGGATAGGACTTTTATTTTCAAATTATAATGAGCTAAACTTTTATTACTTGTTCACAATATTTTTCTGTTCAGTCATATGATTATACAAGATACAATTGTACTATTGTCGAACGAGTTTTATGATCACTCAGTGGTGCACTAATTAATGATAAGGATGGAGTATTCTGTTGATTATGGAATTGTGTCGTTTTTCATACATGCGGATACTTGCCCGTCACGAAAATGCAGTGTTATTATTCCCGCCTTTGGTCTCCAATTATTACCTTGAATTCAGCCCTATTCATCAATCTTTGGTCATTTCTATCACATATTTTGAGTGCACCACGGTGCTCTAGGTTTAAGAGTGGAAGAACATTTATCACTTATATGCATTTAGCCTTATTACTGAATCAATCCTACATTTCAGAAGACTCATCGTTGTTCTTTTTCATTTTGTAAAATTTGTCACAAAGTTAGTTTGAAACATGAATTTTGCTGTATTATCTCCTTGTATTGAATAATATTTTGCTCGAATTTCTATATTGGATAATAAAAAAGGAAATTTTGCGAACGACTGCTTTTTTCCCTTGGGAAATGTGGGACTGAAACTAACGGGTATTTAAATGTTGGACGGGGAAAAAGCATTCAGGACAGTCTGCCTACAATCGTTTTTTTTTTTTTTGTCATACTAAAGTCATCAAGTTTTGTTTTTCTCCAGTTCTAGATATAATATAAATGCGAAAGAAAAAGTAGATGAATTGAGGACTGAGTACACGGATCAATTTATGGACATGCCGAAGCTGGTGCTAGTCCACTAATTCCTCCACTAGACTTAAATTATATTGGAAAAGAAAAAGGTACATCTTTTACGGACTAGCAGAGGACTACTTTTATACTGTTTTTATTCATTTCTCTATTTCCAATTTTTTTAAAAAGTCCAAAAAACTTTTAAAGAAATTCAGGGTGAAGTGGTTACTTGAGTAATAAATAAAATGGAATAATAAAGGAAGGATACAATTCTCTGAGAAGACAGGAGAACCTCGGGTAGACCTTATCAACTAATACCATCCTATAAATGGAAAAAAAAACTACAATTGACATATTAGATAATGCAAAATCTCTGAAATGCTAGTAGTTACACTGTCCATAATTGTAATCAACTTTCATCCCCATAGTTCTTCTGTTCGACCGAATTTATAGATAAGTGATGAAATGAAAATCAAAAAATTGTGAAGGAACAGTGCAACTCCAGGCCATATCGGGTGATCACCAGTTACCAACACATAATCCGCAAACATAATCCACAAGGCGGCAACTAGCGATGCAAATGAAAGCACAAAACCAAGCATTAGCCATAAACGAGATCCTGAAAACTTCATTTCCAATAATAGAACATCTTTGCAAGTTTATCGTAGTGTCATGAATGAGTTCGAAAATCATGCAGCTTAGTGGCAGATTTTGGAATTCAGTCCTTGTGGAAAATGACTGTCATCAGATTTACTATTTGTTATTTTTATTTTTTGTAGTCGTTTCATGTTTATTTGGGGTATCTGTATGCAGCCTGATACTGCTTGCAATAATACCATTTACATATCGAACATTTTATAAGTTAGAAAACAAAGGATAAAAAGCGATCACAATTAGTGAATAACATATGCCATTCTGAAATCTAACCTTTGGTACCCAAAATATTTTCATTCATAGATTCTCCTCGAACTTGGCTATTTGAGACAGCATTTACCCTGAAACTCGTTAGCAGTTAATATATTGCTATTTCTTCATAACAGAGACTCATGCTGTAATATTGCAAATGAAAGTATTAAAACAAGGAAACTCAAAAATACAGTAAGAAACATTTTAGGCGATCTTTTATTCAAGCTTTTCTAAAGTAAAAACCCAACTTACATAAACATTGCAACGGTTCCGCAAACAGTAACGACGATATAAACATTGTTCCACTGACCGATCGGAGTGTAAATTGCTGCCGTATCGATCAACAGCCACCAACCAACGAAGAACTGCAAAATTTAACATTGTTGAGGAATCCGAATAGACTTATATCTATAAAAAAAAGAAAAAATTAAACAACCTAACAAATAACTAGACAATTCAAATGTGCTTTAGGACGTTGAAAATAAAAAATGGAAGTGAAATTTATACAGTTATAAATGATGAAAAATGATTTCCAAATAATCACATAACTTCTAATATTTTGATTTGTAAGCAGAAATTTCACTTTACTGAGACGAAAAAGTACATAAGGATTTCCTACCATAGCTGATGAAATGCACGATGCAACAGCATTTCGCTTCGAATCCCAGTCAATGTCACAACTGTAGCTGAACTGATCCAAGCAACCGGACATTGTCTAGGATGTCAAGAAACAATTTTAATTCCAAAGTAAATATCCTGAATCACTGAGTCCTCTGTGCAATTCTTTTTCTCGAAAGTATGGCTTACCAAAATTACGCATTCACACTGCTATTCATTATTATATCTTTAAGTGTTTTTCTTTTTTAAAATGATCAGTTGATGGCACAACTATGTTGCATCCATAAAGCATTTATCGTTTTTGGATTAAATCTACCAACATTGATTAAGTATTCAAATGTGCCAGAAAACCTTGATAACTATCAAAAAAATTTTTGTCGCCCAATCTACAGAAATGTTTCGTAAGCACAATGACAGCAGAATTTCCACCTAACCCATAAATAACACAAACAAATACCACTTTAGAAATTAATTATAGGAACCTATAGATAGCAATGAACAGATATCAAACCCGCTGGTATGTTGAAGAAACATGTAATTCAAACGGCTAAATCAATACAACAATTTATAGAGAATTCATGGAACGTTCCAATCAATACTTTTTAAAAGATGAAAAATTAGTGAAATGTCACAAGGATTGGCATCTTTCTGTAGCTAAAATTATAGCAAGTAACAAATGCTTGCAAATTCGTTACATTAAGTGCAGCTAAAATTAGTTCTGAAAAAAAAGTAAATAACAGAAAGTATTAAAGAACAAAAAGTCAAGATTACAATGACTGCATCATATATGCTCCTCAAATCACATCTCATTCATAAGTTCTTCTTTAGTTCATTAATAAGAACCTGTTTTCTAAACTGCTTAATTGCATAGCATATTGTCTTAGCTTCCTTATTTCGATTTAGAAAATTAAGTAATTGCTATTTCACAGCAAATCTATCTGATTTCTTTCCCGTTCTAAATGAGATTTCCCAATATTAATTTTTATGAGTTTAGAACTCCTCATGAAAAAAATATTGTTGATATGAGATGAACTTAATGTCCGCCATGTTAACATGAAACAACAGAAGAAAGTGAAGGGGTAATTGATCAGCATTTCTGTGATAACCATGTAACATTTGTAATAGAAAACACAAGATTTGTTATCCAGAAATTTCTTAATAATTACTATGAAATAATATGACTACATAGCAAACTTCAGCAAATTCAATTACAATTACATGAAATATTTTTGAATATTAAAAAATATCAACATATATAACCAGAGTTTTCTTAGCGTTGATCAAAAAATAAGTAAAAGGAACATGGGTTGCTTTTTCAAAAAAAGATTCGAACGATTAAGAAAAATAGACAGAAAAAGAAAACAAAGCATCTACTAGAAGTTAACTTCCAGAAACAGAAGTGAACAGCCTTATTAATTCCAAAATATTCAAACGTGAAAGTATAAAATTTTTTTTCCCATCATTTTCAATAAATTAAAATGAAAAAAATTTAGTTAGTAAAGTTGCAGTGAACAAAGGTATATATGTAAATTCGATTTCAAGTTTTATAATAATCTTTCAAGTTTTTTACAAATTCCAAGCTAATCCAACAATTTAAAAAAATTATACTTTGAGCAGAATAAGAAAACCAGATAGTAGCTATCAGTCTTTAAACATTTCAACGTTTACAACCGCCATTCGACCTGCAGCACCCGTTGTCACGACGATTATTCAAAGGTGCCAGATGGGAATGCTCCAGATCATGTTTATGTGAAGTAGGTTGTTTTGCTTGCACTTTAGAATATCTATGTTGTGATTTCCAAAGATCAGAATACCGACTATCAGGTTTTGCAAGCAGTTCAAAATGAGATCCGCTTTCTATTACCTAAAACAAATCGAATTTCATTCAAAAATAGTCGAACAATTTTCCACACTTTATTTCAAATATAATTCTAAAATTCAAAATTCTGCTACTGTTTTTTTAGTGTTTAGTGGTATCATTTTGCAACAAGTTAAGAATTCAAATGCACAAAATTTCACATAATAAAAAAAATTACTTTTCCATTTTCCAATACATAGATGATATCAGCATCGATAATTGTAGCTAAACGATGTGCAATAAATAATGATGTACGTTGCTGCACGGCATTCCGCATAGAGCTCATAATATTTTCTTCAGTCAAGGCGTCCAACGATGAAGTTGCTTCATCATAAACTGCAATTTCCGTAGTATAAAACGACGATAAAAGAATATTTACCGCTAAGTGTGACAAAAATATAATAATTAAAATCGATTGATTTTTCAAAAAACAGAGTAATTACAATGAAAACAATGGAAATCCGAAAAAAAATGCAAAAACTGTTCAATGACATTTAATGTGCTCAAGATTGGAGCAAGATGTTCGAAGGATTGCATACCATTAAACTGGATGTTGTGTGAGTTGCAGGGAAATAAAAAAGAAAAAAACAGAGTAATTACAATGGAAATCAAATTTGCAATTTCACTTACAAAGTATTCTTCATTATGAAACAAATTTCCAAAAGCCTGCCATTAAGAGGAATATCAGCAAATAGAAGATGTGTGATGACATGCTAACTTCCAATTAAAAAAAAAACAGATTTAAATCATCACCTATAATAGGAGCATTTTTCAACAATGCTCTAGCAATTGCAACCCGCTGCTTTTCGCCTCCACTCAATTTTAAGCCTCTTTCCCCGACAAAAGTGTCGTAGCCATTTTTGAATCGAATCACCGAATCATGCAAATCCGCCAGTTTCGATACATGGAAAACCTGCAAATCATGGAGTATAAAATTTCAAGCAATGAATTAAGGCTTTAAATATATATATATATAGATATAACTTACTTCTTCCTTAGAAGCAGATAGATTTCCATACTGTATGTTAAAGAATATGTTATCATCAAAAAGGACTGAATCCTGAAATTCCAAATTTATTTTGTATTTTTTCAAAAGAACAATAAGATTTTTACACCCGGTCCTCGCTATTATTTCCATATAACAAAATCATAATTCATAAATTTTAATGTTGCAGATAAAAAAAGCAAACCTGAGGTACAACAGAAATCATTTTTCTCAAACTTTCAAGTTGAACATCACAAATTTTTTGCCCGTTTACACAAATTTCACCGCTCTCTGGATCAAATAAACGATATAAAAGTCGAACAATAGTCGATTTACCGCTTCCGCTACCACCTACGATAGCTACCTATAAGAAACATGAAAGCAGATAAGCACACACTATTTGTTACATATTCTCCATAAATTCGACATTTACGTGATAAAAACCAAATCCTGGTCAAACAAACCACACCTTTTTACCGGCAGGAATATCCAAATTTAAGTCTTTTAGTATAGGTTGTCCCGGAAGATAGCCAAATGTAACATTTCTGAACGATATCGATGAATTTTCCACAAGAGCATTTAAAGGTAGTGCGTTTGGTTTCTCCTTAAAGTACAGCAACCTAACAATTCAAAACGCAAATAATCAAGCTTTGCTATGATCAAACTTATAAGATTTATCGACCACCGCACAAATAATTCCTTTAACCTAGCACAAAACAAATCAATAACAAAGATCCCGAAAAAATTTTCCAAAAAAACTTACAGTTATACTGCTCTTCAAGTGCAATAATGAAAACATTAGCTGCATATCTACCAGTCCTTGCTTTATTTCTCGATATACTGAACCAAGAAAATTTAATGGCACTGACAGTTGGAACAATAACGTATTAGCAAGAATAAGATCGCCTACATTCATTGTACCTGGAATTGCTTCCATTTATAAAGAATATTTGAAAGAAAAGCAATTAAAAACAATATAGATGTATCTACGAATGGACGATGGATTTAAAAAACAATAAAGATGTATCTACGACTTATGAACGAAGCACAGAACTGTGACGTGGAGACGACGGTCTACAATAGCGCACCCTACAACCACGTTGGACAAACGCTAAGAAGAAGAAGAAAAAGATAAATGTATCTACGAATAAAACTTCATGCATTTACGGGTACGATGCAGTATTATGTTATGCTGTTGCTTGATTTAAAAACAAAACAAAAAATCTTCATACATAAATAGTCTACTCAACAAAGGAATTACATCCGATCATGATAGACATAATAATTAGAAGCATTATCATAAAAATATCCTTGTCCGTACTTTTTTGAAAAAATTTAAAAAATTCAGCACCTTTTTGAATTTCTACCGCTGCTAAACACATGACGGCTACAAGACCACCACTAAATATCGCATTCTGAATAAAATTCAAAAATGCCAAAGATGTGTTCGCCTTCAGCGCAGCTATTTCATATTTCCTCAGGAAATAATCATACCGATCCGCTTCATATTTTTCATTGTTGAAATACTGAAATGATGAAAGTACTGGTTGTAACAATTCTCAAAACCTAAAATTCGCTTGTTGTTTCCTGAAAAATTTACTGCATACTTCACAAACCTTCACAGTTTCATAATTAATTAAAGAATCGATAGCACGACTGCACGCATCGTTATCAGCCTGGTTCATCACATACCGGAATTTAGTCCTCCATCTGGTGATTCCTAGTGTTACAATAGTATACGCTGAGAGACAACCCAATGTGGTAAGTGCAAAAGATGGACCACAATTGACATACTGAAAAAAGAGCACTAAAAATTCCAAAAATTATGAATGGTGTGGTTATCAAGTTTTCGTTTAGTTTAAACAAGAAAAATGACTCACCAGCAAACCTGAAACCATGCTAACTTCAACTGCAGTAGGTACCACATTAAAAACCAATGCATTTTGAACAAATGCCATACCCCGCGTACCTCGGTCTATTGCTTTCGACATACCGCCCGTTTGACGACTTAAGTGAAATGAGAGATCCAACGAATGCAAGTGTAGGAAAATTTGCCGAGCAGTGCTACGAATGCTATGCTGTGCAACGCGTGAAAATACTGTATTCCGAAGCTCATTAAATAATGCAGAACCACTACGAGCAGCGCCGTCTGTAATGCTAACTGATTTTGATATTCATTACAATCTATGCAAAAAACTTGTTTGAATACATCTATAGACCTGACAACTGACTCAAAAACTTCGACTCTGTCCAAATGAACCAAACAGTTTTTAACAATATCCAAAATTTGAAAGGAATTTCTAGAAAATATTGCAGAAGTTATAATATTTCACACAAAACACACAGGTTATAATGATAGAGAATGCGGCAATTCCAAACATGCTACTATAATTGTCAGCTGACAGTTGAAGATCGGTTGGTACCCGTTCGTTGTAATAATTGATTATATTCCTGAGCAGAAACGGTACGTAAACGTTCAGCACCTATAACACTGTATGAATATACCATTCCTGAAGCGAAAATATCTATTTTTGAGTCTGAAAACTATTCGGATAAAACAGAGAATGTAAAGAAAAACAATTTTGAGTATTGCAACCTTCGCCATGATAAGAAGAGCCACGGAATAGATATAAAGTCGTCGGATTTTCCAATTCCCTTTTGGCCATACGGACTGTAACATCGCCTTCACCAGTTCTACTGTAGATATTTTCTTGCCCAGGGAAAACTGCACAAATTGGTAAATACTTTCGATAAACCGACAAACAATTTCGGTAAACCAGTTATATATTCCGACCCGAACATCACAGCAGACTTTCACATATCTTACATTAAAAAAATTTAAAAACAGGTCCCAATTTCGAAAAAAATTGAATAAGGTTTTTCTCCCTACTGAAATTTTTCTCCCAATCGAAATCCCAGTTAACTTCTTCCTTTTATTTTTGCAGTTTACATGAGCGCCATAAAAACTCACCTCCATTGGAACTCGAATATTTGCACCGGGATGGAAGCAATTCCGAAACTGACCACTAACGCGTTGCCATAAGGTGATCTTTGATGTCTTCAGGTCCCTTTTCGACGCAAATATGAAACTTCGCTATAAATTTAAAAAGTCACGCAAAAAATTGAACAGACAAAAAAAGAGAAGGAAAACACAAATTCGATTTATTAGAATAGTAATTTTAACAAATATATGTGGAAAACTAACGCAAACAATTTTTGTTTGCCGATTAGAGAGCTGAAATTGCGTTTGAAGGACTTTGCGGCAAAAATAATTCATGACTTAAGATAACTTGCATTACCAAGACTTGCCGAAAAAATTATCAATCTGAAAAATGACTTTAGCCTACTGAAACTCTACGAGAATGTTTATTGACAAGCGTAGCGTGCTGCTATTAACAACTAAGTAATTCAGAAACTTTATGCGCTTCGACTGCGTGAATTAAATGTATTGGAAATCCATAGCATGAAATCAATTAATAACCGAACCAAGAAATTAAATAGCAAATACTCGTCCTTTAAAACACAGTTTGAAAACAAGTATACAATTAACTTCAACTAAAAGCAAAATATCGATATGGAGCATTTCCAAGAAATACATGCGTTATTTATGTTGAATTCGACTAAATTTACTGTGTTTTAGACAATCTCTCGGTTACTGCACAGTAGTGAATAAGCGCTGATAAATAAGATGAATGATCGATTTAATAAGTGGAAAAACAAAATTAATATCAATTCCACAACATCAATTCATTTAAAAGTATGGCATTATGGGCGGATCCTTAATACCTTAAATAATTGAATACGAAAATTAAAAGCTTCTGAGAATTCGAGAAGGAAAAAACGAACATGTGGATAGCGGCAAACTGGTGACAGACTTGACAGTGCAGTGATATTTGGCAAATAAAGCATAGTTGTGCTAGGGATTTCAGGTGCGATTTGCATCAAACGATAAGTATTTCAACCGCATCTCATAATAGCAAAGAAGTGAGAATCAACAGCGCCGCGATCTGTTTTGAAATACCGTGAAATAAAAAAAATTGCTAATAATGCGTAGTGAACTGCATTTAAGTCTCTTCAAAAACTTGCTAACGCCCTAGGTGAAATCCAGCCCATATCACACACATCGTGGCTATTACCGTTATACAAAACATGGATAATGAAAGGAGAGAAGCAAAGAAAAATCGCGCATGTTAAACCCCACCTATTTGTGGCGAGGAATTGAAACGAATTTTGCAACGATGATGTGAATACTGTAATTTATTTGACTTTCGTCATTTTCCTATTTGATTATTGCATTTGCTTTTTTTCTGTTGCTCCGTCTTTTTTGTTGTCCTCCTCTTTCCATTTCTCGCTTAACTTATTTTCTCTGCTGTTTTCTCTTCATGCTCTCTCCTTCTAACCTCAACATATCGTGACGTGATGGGAGAGAGACGAGAAATTTTCATTCGTTCTTTGACGCTCCGCTTCTTCCGTTTGCTTTGTGCGTGAGTGATTCGTGTAGAATTTCATAAATGGCGCGGTGTGAAATCAGGTCGTTTACTGAGAGGTGTGAGGGCCGTTACGTACGTATTTCACGCTTCATCTCTGTGAAATATAAGCGTTGCAGAAAGGTGTGTACTATGACAGAAATTACTGCTGGAAGTTTAAAATTAGTTGATTTAAGATGAACACTTTATGCTTAAATTAGCCTTCTCCGTGCATCTACCTGGTCTTTGACGTCCAATCACTTTAGGAACTCATGCACAGCGCAGCGATTTATTCCAGCAGTTTGGGTGAGGTAACTTGTTCGTTAAATTCACGTGATCTTGTAGAAACATTGTAGACGACGCTTTTAGTTACAAAAGTGTTGTGCTTTAGCTTATTAGTCTTATAACTGATATGAGAACTCCTTTTTGGTTTAATCACCGCTATGGTTTGACTTTTCAGTAATTTCGGGTAGCATCTACATGACGAAATTGGAAGTGGATTCATTAAGCTGGTATTTGAATGGAAACTTTATGGTGCATCTGGAAGAATGAGTATTTTCAAAAGTAATTTTCGGTGGTATCAGGGAATGGAAATGGCCCTTGAAAACACGGGAAGAATTAGGGATGATATCACTGTGAACAAAAGAGTTTGTGTTAACTCCATTTCAGCATCGGGCGCTTTGGGTTTTACTACGGAAAGCAAGTAAAATTACCATAGAATGGAGCAGCTCAAAATACTCATTGTTTTTTGGAATATGATGCAAACCACTGCCGACGAAAATTTTTGAATTGTTACATATTAGATATTAAAAAATATTAGTAATCATGTGGAATGGATGATTCACAATTAGTAATAGTAAAATGATCCTATCTAAAGCAACTGGTAGAGAAGTGATTCAAACTTGAAATTGTTTGATCGGCAATAAAACGAGTTAGAGCGCTCTAATTGCTTCGGGATTTTTCGATCAGTCTTTCATGATGATCCGTTGGATAATGTGATGGGTCTGTAACGTGCGTGTTTCTCCCTTCCCCGAATTACCGGGATACCGAGGTTTTCATATGGCACGAATTTTTATTTCATTCCCTCTTTGCAACTGGATTTCCCTCCGGGCTTGAGAAGGGTGCAGAATACCTTAGCTGAATTCGAACTATCCTCATTGTCATGTTGCATCAGATTTTGAGAATGGTAAAATTGCGAATGGTATGTATTACTTTCACCTTGAAAGCTGTAATCGTTTCTTTCCGATTGTTCCACATATGTCGCATTCAACTGTTTCATTTCTTCGCTTGCACTAATACGAATTGTATTGCATTGACGACAACGAGACGTTGTGACCAATAATGACAAGTAAAATTTTTTTAGATCGAAAGCAAGCAAAATTTGGTGACTTTTGAAGTGGAAGAAAACAGTACTACAGAATGTCTTCGAGTGAAAGTTCTCATTTTTAATCAGACTAGAAATCTTAATCAAATTAGCCTATTTAAAAGTGTACCAGTTCCTAAACAAACATGAAATTTATTTGCTTTTGTTTTCGAAAAACCAGTCGAGTTTCCACGTCCAGTTTTTTTTTTTTTAATTCGTAATAAAGCCAAAGTTGGACTGTTCTATTGACTTTTATTGACACCAATGAATATGTTTATAATGTCATTTAATAAGGTTCCCAACTTTTCTTGCAGATGATAATGGTCAAAGAAAAGGAAAAGCTTTGGATGAGGAATTCGGGGAAGATAGTGTCGCCGTGCGATTGATTGAAGATTATTTGGAGGGAAAAATAACATCTTTAATTGATTTAAGTCAACTACTGAAAGATGAAGCTGGTTTGATTATTTCAAAATCGACTCTAGCTAGGCGGCTGAAGGGTAAGGTATGCTGTTTTACAACACGATTATTAGCTGAAAATTTAAATTATAGTATCAAAAAAGGATTTTTGCACATGGTGACATATTTTTAACATCTTTTTAGGTTAATGTCAAAGTACGTCGTAAACGAGGTTATCATCAACGGCGGGCTGGAGCAGATGAGTAAGACTTTTTTTAAAAAATCAAATTTGGAGTTAATTTGGTGATCAGCTATGTTATAGATCTCTCTCGACATGGTGGAAAGTATTAACTTGATTCAAAATCAAAAAGGTCTGTAATATTTCAGACTTGACGACGAAGAAGCATACACGTACAGTTACTCTCTATCCAGAAATTTAAATGAAACGATTGTAACAGTTCCGATTGACGATGAAAATGTTCGTCAGTATGCGTTGGTTCGGGTTGCTGGAGATGGTAGGAAACGTTACTATCGGTGCAATCAGTGTCTCAAATTTCGAAGAAATGACAAAAGTGCACCGCAAGCATATCTGATTATGGAAAATGGTCGTATTGTGGGCACTAAACACCATCGACATCATCCTGATTGTAAGCCCACGAAACGAATCGAAGCAACTACTACCAGTTTGGATCGTGCAAATCGGAAAGACATACGTATTGGCCTTAAAACACCGAAAGCGGCATATGCTGAGGTATCATTCATACCCTCTAAAGAGGCTGCTAATCATCTCCCGCTCTGAGGATGGTTTGGATATGTCAAATATCATTTTACACGATTGGTTCGGTTTAATGAAAAAAAGTTGTAGTTCCGTGAGATTTGCATGGATATATTTTCTTGTTTTTCTGTAGCAAGGAATCGATTCATTCACCATATCACAGCATTCTTTTCAGGGTTTCTATCGAGCAATCGACCTTGCGTCTACGGAGGGTTCTTCAAGTAATAAATTGCCGAAAATTTATCCATCATGGAGTCGTGTGCGTAAATCATACTTTAGGCAGAATCGTCTGGGTAGAATTGATCGGGCAAAAAGTTTATCAACAGATGGCTCAATTCGTCGTGGACAACGTCATCCGGATGAAGTGAACGGTCCTGTGTTATATGCATATGGCGAAGACGCTGATGGTCAATATGTTGTATTTGAGAGTGAGGAAATACCTGAAGGTTACGAGCCCGTACCTGTTGAGGAACTCGAGGCTGCTGCTGAAAGTGTTGAACTTGATGGTAGTTGGACTGTTAGTGCAAAAGAAGATAATGTGAAAGGTGATTTACATAGTGTTTGGAAAGGTAGTGATGAATTAAGTCGGAAACGTTTACATGAAACTATTGCAAATGAAGCTGAAGAACTTCATCTCCTACAAGCTGTTGATGAACAACCATCAATGAAGAAAGCGCGAGAGGACAACGAAGAAATAGATGAAGCCGAAGAATCTATGGTAACGACTGGCGAATGTGTAAATCAGAATGCGTCATTGGTTCATGAATATGTCCATAACAAACCGTTGCTCGATTTAGTTGACTACACCACTAAGGAAGAAAGACGACGAATTTCACAGAATTTAATTGACGAGATCCGTTCCAGTGCCAATTTCAAACGAGTTAAACCAGCGAGAAGTTCTATATCAGAGTTGGATGAGGAATGTAATAATTGGTAAGTTCAGTCAGTTTTACCTTTTTTTTTTGCAATTAGTTTTCTATTTTTTCTTTCCATTGCATAATCTCTTCTTGTTTCTATTTTTTAAATTTCTTTAGATTTTTGTATTTCTCGAAGTCATTTTGTTATGTCGAAATTTACCTTCCAAAGGCATTAAACAGTTTTGAAAATATTATTGAAATGGTAGAACTCTTTATTTTTTGGCGATTTCATGAAAGTACTTTAGAAGTGAAGCAGGCTCAATACTTGGGAAAAATTGTTATTAAACAATTTTTGAGCAGGAAACCAGTAATTCTACTAAGCCATAAACTCACTGACAATTAAAAAATGTTCGGAATAGAGTTGATTTCTTGTGGACATGGTTCTACGGAAGTTATATATAGAATCTGTGAGCTTTTTTTTCAACTTTAGGTGCTATATGCCGTGCAGTGCTGATGGTGATATCTTGGTTTATTCATCGGATAAAGTGCATTTAATTGAAAATTTGGATGGAGAAATGGAAATCGCCTACGATCCTGACATGGAGATCAGCGAAATTGTTAAAAGTCTGAAGCCATATGGGATCTTATCTACGGATTATATCTTGTGAAAAGTTTGCAAGGAATACTTCGCTTCAGTTGTGCTTCTTCCACTTGGTTTCTGAGAGAATGGGAATGCTACGAAGTTTCATTTTTTTATCGCTTTGCTTTACCGTGCCGGATTCTTTGCATGTTTACTTATAGTCCCACCTTCCAATTCCGTGAGAATTTCAGTTGTATTTTTGTAACATTCAGCGTGATAAAAACCTGATTTTTACTTCCTAAATTATCGTTATGTTTGTAGATATAATACTCTTCAACACTGTAACGTCAGCGGTTCTTGCAATATTCAATTTAAGTGATGGTTTTAGACTGATACTCTACAAATTATTTCAGTACGATTCCCTTTGACCAAGATATTTTCGGCAGAATTTTCTAAACTGGTTTTTGTATATCTCAGTAAATTATGAAATTCATTCAGAGCCAGCTAACATACTCATTCGTTTCTTATCGCTTGGAAAAACTGTTTCTTTTCACAGAGAATTCTTGAACAATAAAGCCATTTTATCTTAAACAACAATAAAAACAACATCTATAGCAAGAGCATATTTTTCCGCAACTCTCTAATCATGTAATGGAAAATAAATAAGTTTCTGCACAGCACTTCAGATTGTGAACCTGTTTTAAAAAGGCAAATAATAGGGGACTTTTTGGATATATAAACTTAAATGAGAAATTTCTGGACAAAAATGGAAGATATGCAGCCGATCAACATGTAAAATAACCAATTGATGATGAGTCTGAGGTTTCGTTATCAACTTGAAAAACAACTGTTTAACCGTTCTAGCATTTGTACAGCACAAAGTGGTGGTAAGTTTTATCAAAACATTGAAATTAATGCGATCTGGCAATTTGCAGCTTGCGTTGTTGCATAAAGACAGGGTATTGCGAACTATATACAAAAAAAAACAAAACTTTAGCGTATAAAGAAACGGAACACTATAAGGATAAAATGTAGCAACAAATCTACGACATTCTGGGTTTAAACTTCATCGACTTTATTTTCTTCAGTGATGGAAACTGCTAAGAATAAAATCTGATAAACTGGAGTTTGACTGCCTAGATTAGATACACACCTTCCTTTAAGCTATGTATATATTTATGCAAAGTTCTAAATCATTTTACTCCCGATCTTTTTTTAGATGATCGGTCTGCGGCTTTACGTTCACTTTCCGAAAGCAGAATCATTTTTATCTTTTGGCGTGCGTTGAAGTGCGATGTCGTTCCTTCGAAAATATTTTCTCGTGTCACCCGTTTCTGCAAATTACAATAGATGCTAATGAGTTAGTTTCAAGAATTTTTCAGGCGCTATAAACCTTTTTCTTTCGCTTTTTATTTTCCCCTCTCCATTCTCGTCCTTGCTCAATTCCAAACGGTGGAAGTGCCAACAAGCTGCATAGCTTAGAAAAAATCTGGAGAGACGCTAATGCAATACTTGATTTGTGACAGATCACCTATATTAAATAAAACTGACCTCACCCCCCGATTTTAATTCCACGGTCAAATTTGGCATGTTGTAATTGCTGGAAATCGGTACTGCTTCAACTTTTCGATCTAACTCTTTCTCGATTGAAACTTTGATTTCGTCCAATTGTTTTTGATCGATCGCCCCATGAACTTCAGTCCCATCAACACGATCCGTAGCTTTCGATGTAACCCATGAGTTCAACTCTGATTTATTCTCACACAGCAATGATGCATCAGTTTCATTTCGTACCACTGAACCTATTTCACCTACATCAACAGCTTTCTTAACCTGAGATGTTTCCAACAACAATTTTTGATCCGATTTACCGGAACTGCTACGTTGTTCATCACGACTACCACGACTCCTCATACGTGTTCTCTTGTGGTCGGAACGAACAGTCTGAAACGTGGAATGGAAGCTCTCACATTTGTAAATACGAAATTTAAGCATTCACGAACTCTAGTTACAAAATAAGAATAACTGAAAAATAAAAAAGTAGCTGGAACTTTTAAAGACACAACTGACAACTGCAAATAAAAATACTAACGTCGCTCTTGCGTTTGTCACCATGTTCCTTATGCCTCGATTCTTTTTTGATTTCCAGTTCAACTTTCTCAGTCTTTTCGTGCCGTCTGGATTCTTTTTCAGTACTCTTTGTTTTTCCTTCTTTATTATCAGATCTTTAAAATTTCAAGATGTACTCGGAAATGTCGAGAAAAAAACTCAATGAAAAAAACTTCAATCGTGACACATTGCAGACATAACCAGTCAAAACCTAAGTTAAAAAAAAATGCTCATGATATTCCTACCTTCTGCTTTCAGTCTTCTCATCCTTCCTGTCACTTTTTCGAACCTTATCACTTTCTTTTTTCAAATCCTTCTCTTCGTTTCTTTTGCTTTCCTTTTCATCATCCCGTTTCCTATTAATTCGTGAATCATCTTTCGATTCATCGCGTTTACGGCTTAAACCACGTTTGTACCTCCTATCTTCCTCCTCTTTAGGACGTTCCTTTGCATTCCGCTCATTATTTTTCGAAAGACTTGAGCTATCAGCACTTTGTCCCTCTTTTCCACCATTCTTTTTGACGTCTCCATAACCTGATTGATTTTCCCTTGATTTAATTCCTTTCATTGCCTTCTCTTCAGATTTTTTTTCCACTATATCGGAATTTGTCGATTTTATGGACTTGAACGGAGTATTCTTTTTCACTTCAAGTGAAACTACTTTATTATCAAAGGTCAATTCATCTTCCTGATCATTATCAACCGTGTTAATTTCGTATTCACTCCCTTTATTCTGTACACTTTCAATAACATTCACCTGTCCGGCTTCTCTTTCTTGCCGTCGTCTTCGACGCTCTTCACGTCGTTTTTCTTTTTCTTGCTTTCTCTGTTCTTTCTCTTCTTTACTACGTTTATGCTTTTTGTGTTTTTTACGTCCAGTTTCATCATTTTCCGGTCCGTTTTCCTCATGCTTCCGATGCTTCCTCTTTTTTTTCTTGTGTTTTTTCTTCTCACTTCTATCTTTTTCCTCTGCAATCACTTCAGTAATATTTCCAACTTCTTTTTCGCCATCCAATCCTTCATTTTCATTTTCAGCCTCAGCTCCGGAACCATCATCTTGATCAATCCGGAAACCTGGTACACCAATTCCGGCTACTGTCCCATCCGGCAAAGCCTCATCCACTGTACCGTTTTCTTTTTCCACGTTGTTTTCAACATCAACGTCATTTTCAGTTCCTTTATTTTCAATCCGTGGAGTAGTTTCCTTTCTAGCTTCATCGTCAACAACTATTTCTTTGAGGTCAGTGGTACCAACATCTTTTTCCTCTTCAATTTTGAAAGTACTTCCTTGTTTTCCTTCCACCCCATTTTCTACCTCCTTCGGTTCTTTTTCTTGGTGTCGCTTGTATTTATCCTTCTGAAAGAAAATTAAATTTTTAAAGAAATTAAAATTTACAACAGAAAATTTACATCTTTAGACAGGTTTCTAGACAATTACATTGTAGCAAACCTTTTGCCGTCTTTCTTCTTTATCACTGTCACCTTTAGCTCTCCTATCACGATCTTCGCGACGTGCCCTTTCATCACCATCTCTTCCTCTCCTCCGCTCCTCGGTTTTCTCCTTCCGATCGTTTTCTCGTTCTCTACTCTCATTTTTTCGACGATTTTGTGTTGATCTGAAGAAACAATATGAGAATACTCATTTTTCATAAACAAAACTTCCAAGAAAACCTGAAGATACAACTGCACCTAGGAGAATGCCTTCTACTCCGCTCTTCCAAATATGTTCTTGATGATCGATAACTAGAAACTGGTCCATTACTGAAAGAACTGTAATTCGTCGCCTGGTTCGTCTGATTTAACGAATATTGCGATGAGCTGTAACTGTTCATAAGGGACGGAATACGGTGATGAATAAGTGATGCTCCTGGTAAGCCAATAACACCGGCACCTGATGTATGCTGGTAAAGATTGAAAGATGAAGCTAGATTGTCGCGATGGTAACGTGTGCTAGCATAAGAACTACGAAACGGTGATCGTGAGCTGAAATAATGGATTTTATGGAAGTTCAAAAATTTACCATCAAATCTTTCAACAAATTTTTATGGTAGTGAAACCTGTTGGGAACACAGCAATAACAGAATAAAATTTGAAATAATGTTTTCTCATGATAAGAACTTACTCTCTTCTTCTCGAAGAATTCTTTTCACGACCATCATTACGTCTTTTACCGCGATGTGATCGACTACGATCCCGAGATGATGACCTAGACCGAGACCGTGATGATTTGCTTGATGATTCCGAGGACGTGTTACTACTTGAATACGAAGTACTACGCGTAGAGCGTCGGCGGCGACGTGAGGATGGTGCGGCGGCTCTTTGGCGACTCTCCTACAAAACCAAAGCTTACAAAAAATAGGCTAAACTTTTCGAAACATTTCATAAAAAAAATGATGATATCTCTCAATTACAAGAATTTTCAGCGAATGGAAAAGCAAGGTGTAAACAATTACTTTATCTTTTCGTTCTAGATATTCGTCCCAAGCATCTTTGATAGGTGGTGGGGCTGGCACACGTGGAAAAATAACCGCTGACAATCCTGAAAAAGCATTGTTCAACACTATCACTTGTTGATACTTTTTCGTTATTTTTATTTGTCACTTAAATGAAAAAGATATACCTGGTGGTGGCGGTTGCACTCCTGGTGGAAGCAATAGTGGAGGCGCCGTTAAGTGAACGGCGCTTATACTTCTGAAAAAAAAATGAATGAACAGAACTCTCACACAAAACATAGTACAAAACCAACGTAAGAATTCGGAAGACAAACATTCGTACCTGGCAGTATGTGCCACTGATGCAATAGATTCTGTTGATGAACTAGTAGCAACATGTGTGGGTTGGGCATGTGGAAGTATATTTGGATAACCGGGAGGTGGTTGATGAACATTTACAGGCAAAGGAAGAGGTGGTGGGGCGACGGATAACTGTTGCATATTTGGCACTACAACAGTAGGCGCGACAACCGTTGTCTGACTTTGTCCTGATACTATTACTGAAGATGGCATGACGGTGTTCCCAGGGAACTGTTTTACGGCCATTTGAGATTGCAGAGTTGCAGAAATAGCGACATTCGTGCTTGGTTGAACGACATATGTTGGTGATGAAGTTTGGATCTACAAAAAAAAATAAATGCATTTTCAATATCTATTCTATCACAGAACGTACATTAAGCAGCACGATGGGATCACATTTTGAATATTCCGGAAAAAAAGACACCATATTTCAAAACATGATAACGTCAAATGCAAATGTGACTAACAGTAAGTGACTACCCAAATTCCAACAGTATTCCG
This sequence comes from Madathamugadia hiepei, assembly GCA_013365335.1. Taxonomy (NCBI): domain Eukaryota; kingdom Metazoa; phylum Nematoda; class Chromadorea; order Rhabditida; family Onchocercidae; genus Madathamugadia; species Madathamugadia hiepei. The sequence goes on from JABVXS010000026.1 coordinate 42,175, forward strand.
AGAAATAACGCTGTATGCTTCAAAAGGAGGGACATAACAGCTCCATGCGTTTTACGATGCTGTTATTAGAAAGCCAAGAATAAAACTAAAACTCCTCTCTTGCAAGATATTGCATGAAAAAACTATAGATTGAAGCGGAGGAATAGCCTTTACCTCGTTTTGGTGTTGTTGTTGTGACTGCTGGTGTTGCTGTGATTGCTGCTGGGGCTGATGAATTACAATTGCAGGTTGCACTTGCTGTGGACGGCTACTTAATCCAATACGAACACGCGAAACTGACTGAACTGGCTGCTCGTCAATACGTGGTGAGCTATCTAAATTTATTTCTTTGATAAACGATAATGACGCTCAGCTGAATTATTCATACAAACTTGAGTTTTCATATACTTACTTGAGTTCTCATACGCAGTGCCATGAACTGCCCCATGTTTAAAAGCCTCAGCAGCTTGTCGCACCTGAAAATTTTACATGGATGTTATACTCCAACTGAAAAGGCGGGAAGAATGCCAAATCTTCCACCACAACCTTCAAATCCCAAACATCTAAAAATAACTCAAGATTGTAAATTCAATTCAATTTAACTTTAACCTTTAAATTTGGCACCAATTTGTCAGCTGATACAGCAGTTTGAAAGCAATTCGTTCCAGGACATTTTGCGTTTGGTGTTTCAAGTAAACGCTGCTGCAAGCAGTCTGCACAAAAGCTGTCGCCGCAACAAGTCGTTAAAACAGCATCACGTAAAAGTTGTGAACATATCGGGCACTTTAATTCCGGCGGTATTTCGCTGGAATTTTTGAAGCTGCTCAACACTTAATTCTAACTACATATAGTTTATGACCTTAAAAAAACACCTTTTTTCAAATTGACTTTTGAAAAATGAGAACAAAAAAATTTTTTTCAAATCGCTTCCAAACACATAAGAGGCAAAAATGGTTGAATTTTTATTCCCACTAAATTGATTCAATGTTTTACGCTGAACGATTAACCGATTGGAAAATCCAAATTTTCTTTTTCGATTTTTGTTATATCAAGCATCATATCAATAGACGCATAAAGAAAATGTAAACAAGAATGAAGTGAAAACGGTATTTAAATTTTTATTTCCCCTTTTCTAGAATCCAAAACGAAAATTGGACCGGTTGAATTTTATCCCAAAAGAGCTCACACGTGATGGTCCGTAATATAACGGATTAAGACCACATCAAAATATGGTAATATACCGTATTTCGGGTTCCAGTTTAGCAACTTCAGGCTTTTTCTGCCGTGCTTTCCAATGCATAATTGGCACAACATATTTCCCCGATGGATGCAACATTGCGAGCGGGTCATCCGATGTTGTTTCCATCAACTCATCCATGGTGATACCCGTCGTGCGACGTGTATTGAGCTAAAAAATTTCAGGGAAACTCAACATGCAATGCAAATCGTAGTGTCAACAAATAAAATGACTTACCTCACTGAGCCAACAATAACAAAGGGAATGAAATCTGAAACACTAAAAAAATTCACACATATCCCCTAATTGTAGAATACATTGTTCAATTTAATTCGACGACCGATTATGGAATGTTCAGAAACCAAAGTGCTCCTGGATTTTTAAAACAGACCCAAATTAAGCATCAAATTTAAATTTTAATTCGCCTAAGCTTCTGTCCTCAAACGCCCAACTTAATTTTTTCATTAATTTCGGATTTTTCCGATATTTCATTGCAATTGCATCCTAATATAGGAAATTACATCTTTTATTCTATTATGACTAATGAACAAAAATCGGAATTATTTTGTGATGTAGCAGCCTTCCAACAAATAACAGTAAACACGATTGAGCAATAATGTATAGTAAAAGGTTAGTTATTGTGAAATGTTAATGTGTGCTATCATTTTATGCGTCACAGAATTCTTTTATTCCACATACGTTTCGATTTCAGTAAACGAAACGTTCATGAAATCAAAGAAAATAATGTTAAAGCAAAAAAAACTGACAACGCACAAACATTTCACAGTTATCCAATTTGGGCATTTTTCTGGTAACTTACAGAAAGTTAACCGAAGGAAATTATAAAATTACAAATGATATGCACAATTATTTTCTTCACCAATAAGCTAAGCTATATCATAATTATTAGCGGTTTTTATCTAATATCATGAAACTGAAGTATTTGTATTATTTGCCGGACTTCAAAACCTCCAAATCTTTTCTGACATCATCATAAGTTATGAGAGTGCCATAACTTTCTCAATTTTACAATAGAAATAGCCTTTAGTAACAGGAGAATCATATCCGATAATGCCGTTCCTCACTGATAACTAAATAAGACCTCACCTTCCCCAACTATTTCTTTCTTCATCACTCCTCCGACTTTACCATTGCCATTAAAAAAAAAACCAAATCTATCAATTATTTCAATCGTGCAAATGCAGTATATTTCAGGTTAACCTAACAATAAGGTATTTTCAAGACTAGCACATCACTGCATTCTCGATGTTTCTTCCACAGTGTCGCCTTCCCGTAGACCTCTATCCATTACCGTATCACCAGCAATTCGTTTTTTCCAATTTATGTTGCGAAACAGAATCTCTTTTTTCAGAATGAAAATGCTGATACTTATAAAGAAAAAAAAATTAAATAAGCAAGAAATAGAGTACAATTCATCTCATTATCGGCGGTAAACAAAACTTACTCGAAGAAAATGAAACACACCGAAAAAGGTTGAAAGATCATTTTAACTATAAATAACAACTTCAACTTGATCAAAAACAGCAGATAAATTTAATGTTTTAAAAAGTCGTCACAAAAATTATGAAGTGTAACTTCTGATTCCAGAGTTACACCGAAGTGCTTTATGCCTTCACAGCTTTTACTCTAATTGCCATTTCCTTTAATCTCTCTCCGAAATTTTGCATATTCTTCATCCCGAAGCACCAATCAGTGACAAAAATTGTTACAAGTTTCATGGCTTTTTACAAAGAAAACAAATGAAAATGAAAAACTAGACACCGCAAAACATCAACCCATAAGAGTGATAACGAATACTCATGAAAAATAATGCGATAAAAATTAGAAAATGAATGATATACCCGTACCAGAAAAACCAGAGTATGTAAAAAAATAATCAAATTGTATCAATGAAATCAATCAACAAAAGTGAACATGTGAAACAGTAAAGCTTTCCTCTGTAAATTAAACGGTGTAACGTAAAGTATAAATATAGAATGACCGTTACCATTGGACAATTTTTGTACCAGTGTCCTGACTGTGAACATCGATTGCATATGTATGTTGGTGGTGGTGGACCAGACATTATCGAAGACGTCTTCTTTTGAAAGCTGAAAACAGGTAACTTTTTTTGACAATCCATGTTTTATATAGTGCAGCAGTATTATAAAATTCAAAATTATCCGCTGAGTAATTTTTCTTCTCTAAAAACAAATTTTTCCATGTTTATTTCATCTTGTTTTCTTACATACTTCAGATTCAGTAAGGTTGGGCCTCGCAAAGAAATGAAAACATCTTGTGCAACGATAACCCAACATTTAGGAAAAATTAGACGCCAATATCTGCAGATTTAAATGGGTCTTTAGATTAATGCTGTAATGTATACGGAAAGATTTTCAAAAATGCGTAGATTCGGATATTAATGTATATCTGAATGTAGAAATTAGGCTTCCACTCCATTGTTTCTTATCGGAATGGGGCTGGAACACTGCGTTATATATTGAATAAGGTGAAAAAATTAAGTTACATACTTTGAGGGCAAATATTTGTATGTGGACACTTCTTTTACGTGTGCCAAACGCTCTTCCTCAGTCATTTTGTCAAATTCTTCCTGAAAAACGTTGCATTGACTCAATACGGCAAAACAATTCGAAGTGTCATAGTACATCCAAAAATACCAAGTTATATTACTCAGAAATAAAAACAACATGCTTACTGAATCAATGTGACCGATAACGGGTGATTCGGCTGCAGCAGATTTGGTTACAATTCCTGAATTTGTAGTATCTCTGAAAAAGGCCAAGACAGACCTCCAAAATGAGAATGCATGTAATTACAAAAAATTGAATGGAACCAAAAGAGAAAAACTAACGATAAACTACACGAAGATAATGACGAACAATACCGAAAATGGAGTATTTTTAAAAACTAAAATTCAATTGGTAAACTTACTGCACTTTCGGCAACTTAGCAGCATTATCACGTGGTATTCGCTGCACGATTACAGATGAATTTCGTGGAATCAACTCTTCACCACTGTACTGGCGTTTCGTATGAGCGTTGGTTAAAATCAAATCAAAAGATTCCGCCTAAAACTTCATTAAAATTAACCAAAATGTCTGTTATACCATCTCCGAAAAACATAACACTCAAAATCTCCAAATTCATTATATGTGTTCAGCAATATGCATAGGAGTAAAAATCATTTTGGCAATACGACATTCTCTTGTGCTGCGATCTAGAAGAATGTCTATCCATCATAACATTCATTTATTAGCGGCTACCAGCTCCATTCCAAATTTTAGCGATTTGATAAATGAAGGATCTGTATGAAGCGCGCAACTGAGCGATTTGTTTTATTTCAGCCAAGTTAATTCCAGTCGCTGTAGTGATTGTGTCCATCCATTTCATTGCTGGTCTTCCTCGTCTTCTGGTTTTTTCAGTTCTTCCAATGATGATACCCTTCTCCAATGATTGTTGTCTTCTGATGATATACCCGTAGTACGCATGAAAGGGAGAAAGGAATGGCAAACTACTTCTGTATCTGCCAAAAAAATTTGATGAAAGAAAGAAAATCTGGAAAAGTCGAGGGTAGGTGTATTTCGAAAGCGGAATGCACTATTAGAGCGACATCAGCAATTCCATCATAACACCTTGCTGCATTTCACAAATACCAATTTTACTACTACTTCAACACATTTTATCCTGAATGTTATGACAGCATTGAATAGCATATCATTAAACAAGAATTAGTCAAAGATGAATTTTAAACAAGTGAAGCCGTGATTCTCACCCTGATGTTTTCCTTTTCACATATTTCCTTCTTGAGATCAGTAACAGATATATGCAAGCCATCAAATACTAATGTTTTGTATTCGAGCGTTGCTTTGAATTTGTAATGTATCGATGACATCGGTAACTAAAAAATCAGGGATGAATCCGGTAAATAGCATTAAGATCACACAATCCAAACACATTCTCATGACAACGCCTCAAACATTTAAAGAATGGCTGGAAAAATTCTCCGGAACCTGGAATCCAAATAAAATAGAACAAGCAACCTCCATAACAACACAACCTTCACCACCCTCCTCCACTCTTCACCGCCATCTCCTACTTTTGCCGAGCTCATTTATCGATTGCCTAAGCAACGTTTCACAGTGCATCTATGAAAACTCTGCGGATCAGGCGTACGTTTTCAGAATCTGAATTAGTTAAGGATTGAATTCCTCTTTCGTTGATGCTATCATTTGATGTGTCCTTCTGTTAAAGTTGAAATTTGCGTGTTTGACTCTGTGAGAAAGTTAATAACTGGAATTGACGGGAAATTTTCAAACGCAATGTGTCGATAGGTGCACTATTTATACCACGACGATTGGCAAATGTAAATGTTGCATCGAGCGGATACAAGCGTAGTGAGCGTTTACGGTTGGTAAAGTCTTTTAGGTGATATTCGAAATAATATTCACGTGGAAGGGGTTGAAAAAATACGGAATGGTATAGCATTCTTAGGGTAGTTGATGCTATTTTATTATTGGGAGATAAAAATTGGCATTGCGTCACTTTGTGTGTTTTGTTTCTAATAAGCTAAAAGTTCTATTTCTGTGTCGCACATGTCATCATTCTTCAGTTGGTTTGATATTCAATCATTTTAAGCAGTTTGTTAAAGTGCTGCATCAACAGTTACTGATCGATCAATCTGGACCTGTCCTGATACCTTAGGTTTGTTTGGAATCATGTTTTTTTATAACGCATTACCTACAAAGGTAGAATGGTTGAATGTATAGGAAAATGTTTTTTTTTTGTTTGTGGATTTCATGGTTCATGAAATGTTTGCTCGATGACTGTCGTTTTTTGAATCAGTGTTATGGGATTTCATACGAAAATGCGGTTGAATTCTATTTGTATCATTTCAGGACAAAAGGTAGTAAGTACGATGATAACAGACGTACAATTGGCAGTATTTTCGAACTTGGTTGGTGTTTCTATTTTTGCTCTAATTATCCTTTTCCATTATATTGCTGTGAACAATCCGAAACGCAGTAAGGAACATTGAACATTCTTTTATTTGGATAAAGTGAACCTGGCAGTTCTGTTTTTCGGATTTAGCAAATGATGGAACTCAGTTATATTCCTCTGTGAGGTTTTTCCCAGTAAATCATTGCCTTCATCTTACATTTAATTCAATGTCCGTTTGGAAATTAATCCAGCTAAAGTGTGTGATTCAGTGGTATGTCTGTGTATTAAACATAGATGCTGCCAACTTTTAGTTTCTTTTTTGTTAGTTTATTGATCAATTTCGGTGTTTTTTGAAAATGATCCCAGATAATCTTTTCTAAATTGTGGTGTAATCTGTTAAACAACTGTTTTATCCGGTTTTTCTAATAAAACATTGCTCCTTACACAGACATGCACACATTTTAGTGGCTGTGGAAATGACCCCATTCCAGCCTTATCTTTGGATCTGTTGGAATTCTCGATGACTACTCGTGCAGTTTTTGGAAGTCATAGCAGGGCTATCATTTACACCGTCTGCGAAATTAAGGCTAGGCATTAAAGTTCTAATTAATTATCGATGTGGCGCATTTCATACCTTTCTCAAGGTTGTGTCACATAATCTCTGGATAATATGAAATTAAGCGGATATTATAGCATGTGTAAGTAATATAATATGAGTTGTTCAGATTCAGGCAAATAGTCATAACAGCTTTTGATTTAGAGTTCGGTCGCCTTCGTAGCTGTTTGATTTCTTGCTAAGTTGGTGATTGAAGGGAATTTTCCAACAAAGAGCTACATAAATTTATGGTGAAATACAAATAAACTGTTGATGAAAGGAAACCACGCAAATATCTCACAAGTTAGGCGCAATGATAAGTAACAATGAGATCAACTAACATGTAAAATCTTTGGAAGCGGAAGGGGTTCCGGTTCACTTCTGTTTTTTTCTTCTCTAGATTATTTAACAGACGGGCACTTGTGCCCATGTGAAATCCCAGTCGGTGTTGTTTCTTTTTCTGCCTGCCTGCTTCGTATTTGTCTGTTTCAGACTTTCTCAGTTTTGATCCAATGTATTTATATGGGGGCCAGTAAATCCTCATGAAGTCGATTACAATTCACGATGGCTGTTCTGACCGGCAGCATGGTCGGCTAACAGAAGAACAGTGTTGTAAATATGTTTCAGTTGATCTTTCATCTGAAAATGTATTTAATTAATTTTCGCCTTAAAATTAGGATTTTTAAGAGAAAGAAATTAAAACAATAAAACTTACAACATTTAACTAAGCAGGATTAAATTAAGTTGCTTTTGTGGACAACTGCAGAAACTTACAGACTTATAAAAAAGACAATTCAATGGATTTTCATCTTCTCCACCGGGACAATCAGGAACGTCATCACAGAGTTGTTCGGATGTTATGCAAACATCATAATGATGTGAACTTCGTGTTGGGCATAACATTTGCTGGTGGCCATGCCTTGAAGCACTACAGCCTGAAATTCGACATAAGTTTCAGTAAAATTTTGACAGAAATGTTTTGGCTCTGACGAATGGCAATAACGACAGAAAAAGCACTTTCTTTTAAATAAGCTTTATAACTGGATGATTCGTTTTGCTCCAAGGCCTCATGATCCCAACTGGCCTGTTTAATGGTTTGTTTATTAGTCCTGAGCTAAAAAACCTTAAAATAGTATCAAAACATTCGGCAGAAATACATTTTCGTGTCACTAGAAATAAAATTCAAAATTGGGACAAATGCCATATTTGAAGTGGTTTTATTGTCCTTGAAGATTTTTGCGAGATTATCGCAGAAATGTGATGTGAATGGAATTTAACTGTTGACAGTGTTGATTGGATTTTATTCGAGAGTAAATCTATCAGCGTATGCTTCTCTGAAAGTCTAAACGTATTGCTACTGATTACTCTTTGATTTGTTATCAATCTGGACAACTACAGCGAAGGGATTTGCCGATATCTTTACCGAGAGTTTACAGATATTGAAAGCTTATCACTCAAGCATTCTAACTTTTTGAGGAATGAATTTTACTGCTAAAAATCTCTTCTAATTTTGCCAAAAAATTTTTAAACGTGTAGCTGAAACCATTATGCCTTATGACGCAAGCGTAAGCGTACGCTGATCCTGCTAAACAACATAACTTATCTTAGTTGAGGCTCTTCTATTCCTTGCACGATGATATTTCAAAGACCTAAATTATCGGCTTTTCTGTTCATTGTCTGGAAAAGAGGAAATAAGATAATATGTAACTGGTCTTGACAGGTTAAGGGTCATTTTAGCTAAGAGCTGTCTTGGCTGACGATTCAGAAATAGTTTTAAACTTCTTAGATTTAACTCTGTTCTCTCTGCCTCTATAATGAAAATTGAAATTGTTTGGTGGAAAGTTCATGAGGATGCACTGTGACAACGGAAACCTTTTCTTCTTTTGCGTTGTCTGAAATGTCGTGTCCTGTGAGTCACTGATGGACGATCCGCCTGGATGAACCTTTCCTCCTCCTCCACATCGTCCTCAAACTGATCTACTTCTGCTTCATCCATCCTCCTGCAATCATGCAATTATTCCCTGAATACGCTCCCCTCAAGTACAATTCAGGTGTACCGACAAAGTTCCAAACTGCTTTTAGGCATATATTTTTCCAGTGCATGATCACCATCCCAGAAGGGTTGCTCTTCCAGAATGCCGGAAAGTTGAAAGCACTATTGCTCTATACCTGATATCAGCCTTGAAGTTCAGAATGGCAGCTTCTGAAGACTCGCCTCGTCGTCCGTATAATCCATCTCGTTGAATTTGATGCTGAAATGCTTGATTCCAAGTGAAGTTTGAAACAAAACTATTGAACCGAAAATAAAGTGCTAACCTTGAAGAAGCGTTCGAGGTTACTTCCGCTCAGACAGTGATGAGAAGATTTTAAATTGAACATGAATTCCCACTGACTCGACAGCAAGGCCACGCAGTTATATATTTGGAAGAATGAGAAGGAACAAAAAGGAGCATTAGGTGTGAATGAATTCAGAGGTCAGGTGGAAAGATGATATTTGTTTCATGAGATCCGCCAGCTTTGCACTACCAGTCTGATTAGTGAATACCTGACAATCGATGTTTTAATAATCATCGCATCCTGTCATACATTTAAAATTTTCAAGTCTAATGCAATTTTCAAAATCAATCTTCTAGTTTAGTGGTGTTCAAGAAATTTTTGAACCTTGGACGAACACCTTATCAGTGCTTATAATAAGTATTCCCTTCAACCTTTCCTGAATTTGTTTTAATCGTTGAATCTTTCAAGTTCGATGCTTACAGTTGAAATGAAAGTTAATTCATACTGGAAGTGATCTATTCAAAATGCAAAATACAATGGTATTTCATTTCCCGGCTGAAGAGACATGGAAGTACTGTTCTCGAACATTTCACTCTTTGTAAACTCTAGCAATCACAGATCCCTCATATCTTTATCACTCTCTCCGACCAGGTCATGGAAGACTTTACAGATGAGGTCGAATATATGATCGCAACATTTCACTTCCATACAATAGGGATCTCTCATTTATAAAATTCATTACTATCAAAGTATTACAAATTCTTGCAATCAATTCATTCATCAAACAGCTCCACTTCACCCTTCCTGCTCTTTACAGCTCATTCCGCATCATACTAATCATTATCCCCGGAGATCACTGGGTTGTGGTGCTGATTTAAATTTTCAAGTGAACTGTTATGAAATGCAAACCAATTCACTTATCAGCTGGGACACTATCAGTGGATGATTTTGAAATGATTGGATGCAGAAATGAAAGGTCGTGGTGGGTCAGCTAACAGCCACTTTCTGCAGCTAAATACCGGACGGGATCACTCCTATCTGAGATATGCTTCCATGGAATATAAGATATAAATATATTGGTGGCATGGGATTAGATGTGTGCATTTAAGTTGAAAGGTACGATAGGGTTAGGTGACAGGACGGCAGCCATCCTGTCGTCAGCCCATTCCCATCGCTCCACTCGTAAATCACGACCGAGAGAGACGATCATCGAAAGATTGATCCTCTGCTCTGATAACAGCAAAATTTTTTTCGCTCTTTTTTTCACTGCAAGGGGAAACCAATTTTCTCTGACAGGCTTTCACTGGCTTGCGATTATTGCAATACTGTGGCCATTGCTTCGTTTCCTTTGATAATTAAGGAGTGAATAATTGAAAAGGATTACCTGCGATGAAGGTAAACGAAGCAGTGAACCGGCAATTGTATTACCGACTGCATGTCGTAGTACAGCTATTGATCTGCAAAATCGTTTAATTAAATTTTGTTCGGTGAAATAAAAGGAGGAGGACAGAATTGTAATCATTGTTTTTGCCCTATCATTTGCTTGATGAATTCATTCCAAAAGTATGAATTTTAGGGTTGAAAGGACATCTGCTTGTCCGTCAGAAAACGACTGCCATCCGCTTTGTCACCATACTTTCACAGCGATTTCATACCACTGGTCACTCATCGCTACTGCGTGTGCTGTGGTTGCTTATTTCCGCAAAGTATATTTGTCTTCTGCCTTGAACTATTTAAGAGATAGTAGGAAATACCTTCGTAAATTGTCTAAGTCGTTGGATACCACGGAACCTGATTTGAGTCCTGGCGCAGCATCAGCGCCCATAGCTATCACCGCCGGATGCTTTCCGCCTTCCGGATACGGTACAACACCACTGGCTAGCAAGAGAAAAATAGTAACAACGGTTGTTGGCAGGCATCGAACCCGCATTGGGTTTAGTTTGTCGCTGTCATAAACAGTTCCCTCTTTTCGATTTCTGGTAGAGCCTTAACTGCTGCTGCCTTTCTTCCTTCGAGAACAGTTTGGCTTTATCCCTACTGTCTTACTGCTACCGTACTGTATTGTTCCGGAAATTCACTTCAGTATTCCTCAGTCCTCTCGGGGAATATAACAGCAGGACTTCCAGGAGGCAGCAATAGTGCAATTCAGAGTAATCTATTCTTGTAGATAATTTTAAGCGGCAAAAATCAAATGATAGAGCTTCTCGAGTTGAATTCCAAAATACACTAAATTGCAGAAGTTGGCAAATATTTACAGATTATTTGAGAAAAGGATTGAAGCACGGAGGAAGCGAAAGCAAATAAATATCGGCGGGAACAGGGTAAGTACTGGGAGAGTAGGAGAATAGAACAACAGGTAGGAATTGGTCAGGAGAGAAGAAAGTCTGACGAGATTCTATGACACCGATCGATGAAGCCTTCCCTTCGAGCTAAGTGGGAAAAAGCTAAAATTTGCAATGCAATATGAAAAAATGTTGAAACGACTGTATAGCGAGGGAATAAATGCTGATTAATTCATACGTTCCGGATCAAACACCACCAATGGCTTCGAACTTGAAAGAGAATTAATTTGGTGGGATGAAATTCTCCGTTAAATGATCCGTATAATTGGAATTTAAAACAGGAAATGATGAATGTTTCCGTATTGAATAACAGTGTGCTAGAGATTTATTGAGAGACTGAAGAGCACAAGAGGGTGTGACTGTTAGCAGGTGGTAGTAGTGGTAGTAGTGGTGGCGATGGTGTTCGTTGCAGCGTGCATGGTATGAGGAATTTTGAAAATATTTTAGAAATCGGAAAATATGGAATGCTTCCTGTTCTGGTTTTGCCGTGTACACTGATGCAGGATGAAATTGAAACAGTCAGCAACAAAACAACTCGATGAAAATGGCGGTGATTAGGATATTTAGCAGTTGTGAAGACAGGAAAATAACAATAGCACTGATGCTAGCGGTGACAACAGTAAATTCACTCGGTTCGATTCAATCAGTCAATTAATTAGTAAATCAGTGGCGTCAACGAAAAGGGTTGGAACTGTGAAATATTTTTTTTGCCTAATCTTTTGTCATGATCTGACGCACACGTAAATGATCAAGTTGAATTTTTCAATTTTTCAGCACTACCACACAAGGAATCCCTCGTCACCCCAGAACCTCTTCTTATTTCTCTTCTAAATCAAATGATAGCTGCCAGGAAATTTTCCTCGCCCCTGTCGCTGTCGTAGTCGTCGTCGTCACTGTCGTCGTCGTCGTCGTCGCTGTCGTCGTTGTTGTCGTCGTCGTGCTTAAATGTTCAACAGTCGTTTAACGTGAAATTGACGTTATTATGATTGCTGCGATTCTTCCCTCACCGTTATTGCAGTGGTGATCAGTGTGGACGGAATTGCTGGTTGTTCGCCTAAATTGAAATCAGTCATTTTTCGTTCTAACTTTTCTCTAAATTTTGCTTACTGTTTTTCCTCGTCAATTTTTCAACTTCTAATTACTGAGCATCGATCAGAGATCATTTCGGGATAGCTAGGCTTCTCTTGTTTTGTTACCAAGCCAAAGTTTTCGCTATATCTACTTGGTGTGAATATTTCTTGGTCCTCAGTTCTCGATCGGATATTTTTTCTCGTTTTTATTCTCGATGTTGATCCCGGAATGTTAAACGCTGAACAGGAAATGATCGTTGATGATATGAATCGACGTGCAGTTGTCCACAAGAAGGCACTGACACATAAATATATTCAGAACTCGAATAAATTAATTAATGATATACTTGCTGAGATAGAGCGATCGTAGAGAAATTTGAGGGCCTGAAATTTGACAGAAATTGTGTAATAATTTTTAAATTGTTAATGTGGTGTGGAGAGAAAACAAGTTCCTGATCGTTGTGCATGCTTCATTCCAGCATGTGATCGGTGTGCATGCTTCATTCCATCATGTGGTATGTCACCCACAAGAAAGCCAAACAAACTGCTTCTGTTTCAGGAATGAGACCAATGAAAACTGAATTTACAGTATCTAGGAGCAGCACCTGTAGAAAGAGTTTTGTGAGCTAATTTTAGACAGTTTCTTCCTGAACACTATCTACAGGGGAAATGTCGGATGGCAACACCTGCATGGAGTCATCTGTGTTGAAATTCAAGTGTAATTAACTGAGAATTTATTTATGAACCGGTGGGAAGAGGACGAGGAGTAGGTGAACAGATGGAGAAGAGGACATTTCAATGGAAGCCGCCAAGTTGGGAATGCGACTGAACCGAAGGAAGAGTGGAAAGAAAGGACCACTTCACATTCCACAAATTACTGTTGTTGTTTGTGGTGTTCATACGACAATTTGTTAATGATGATGGGAAGAGACATGATTCCCCGGCCCTACAATATTCTCTCCTTTCCTGTACCCGTGCCACTCGTCTCTCTATGCTACTGCCACACAGGATACTGGTGGTTGGACAATCAGATTCTGTGTATCAACAATGATCGCTTACACAAACAAGGGCCGGAATGAGGAAGGGGTAGGAGGGATTGGAACAGGTTGGGTTGACGCGCGAGTTGCTCACTGCTCCTTGTTATTGATGGCACTGATATCAGTGATAACGACAGCACTGATAATGATATGGTCAACTGTAGTGCTGCTTGCCACTGACTGTTTCAACTGAACTGTCACAACGGTAATCTTAGCTTACCGATCGCGGTGAAGTGAGACGACAAGTGGGACTGTCCAGTACAGTTGGTGGAAGCAGTCAGCTATGCGAGACATTTCCGATGTTTGCATCCATAAATTTGTGCTTGAAGGAATAATATGTCGACATTCAAAGAATGCAACGAGAAAGACGACGATGGAATTTTGACATTTCATTGAGAATCGGCGAGATACACGTGATTATGAACGCTGAAAGGACGTGGAAAACGTGAATATTTTGTTTCACACTACACACACACAAACACACACACAAACACACACACACACACACTCACATCCATTTTGGTTGTTAACATTTGAGGTTGCAAAAATAAGTGCAATAATGGAAGAACAATCAAAATGAGGGAAATTTACTTGGAAATTGTTAAAACGATTGAGAAACTCATATATACACATCTAATGTCTGTCATGTCCAATACTTCTACGATATTGCATTATTATTTACTATAATAAAAAAAATGTTACTATAATAATAGATCACTGGTTGTAGTTCGAGGTTCAGTTGTTGTGGTTGGGAGTGCAGTTGTTGCAGTTGGAGGTGCAGTTGTTGGTGCAATATCAGCAGTTCGCTAAGAGATATTATCGGATACGGCAGTTTCTGGTTGTTATCGATAGTGAAGAGGTGTAAGCGGAAGAATAAGCGCCAAAACTGAAAGTGAAGAAACAAAAAACTTTCATTTTAACTTTACAAGTTACTCGTTGGTTTTCTTTCTTATTCTTATTAAAGTGTGCGTGAGAAGTTTGTCCGTTCAAAAAAATCCCTTTTCCGGAACTGAACCTGAAATTATCCGGGAAGTATCTCATGTTTTTGATTGAAGAGAAGGGCAAACTTTTTATCATTACCAAGTACAGCCGCAGCTTGTTTCTGGTGAAATTGCTTGGCACAAGTTTTCTGATTGAAGACTCATTGTTGCTGCTGGTGTTACCGAACTTCACACTGATAACAGTGATAAAGCAGCCGGTACATCGAAAGTATTGTCTTCGGGGAACAAAGTTTCGCTTAGGCTTTTTATTGGAAGAAAGATGCGAAATCTGACTGTCTTAATAAAGGCGTCAAGGCCTCAACGTCATTCACGTCATCTTCGCTTTCGCTGCTGTTCAGGACCGTTATTAACATAAGTGCCTGAACTGATTTTCATGATTAAACCAGGCAATCTACGACTGTTGCAGCTGTGATAGCTGAACGGACAAAAAAAAAAAACATGAAGGACGAAGAAATATTTCAGAATATCGAAAGTACTTACTTCGACGATCAGTAAAATGACAGAAAATGTCAAATATTACAGTTTTCATCTTTTCCGGACTTTCCAACAGTCACTTCTCACGCACACTTTAATAAGAATAAGAAAGAAAACCAACGAGTAATTTGTAAAGTTAACTGAAAGTTTTTTGTTTCTTCACTTTCAGTTTTGACGCTTATTCTTCCGCTTACACCTCTTCACTATCGATAACAACCAGAAACTGCCGTATCCGATCCGTTCGAGAGATTATCCTCCGACTGCCGCATGCATTGCCTATTGCAAGACGTTCTGCATGTGATGTCACACCAATACTCCATAGATAATTCTAATTTAGAGCGAAATTCCTGCTTCTTTATAGCATAAAGTCTACCATAAAATGTAGAGAAGCGAAGAATTGGCTACAAAGGTTACCACCGAACGGAGCTCGAAGCATGGTGCAAAAGTCACGTGAGAATGCGTACGATTCGGAAGAGAACTTTCCGGACATAAACCTTCCTTTAATGTAAGCCAACATATATGGAAATGTTCATCTTACAAAAATGTCATAATGCAAAAACTTGATCATTGTAATACGTTCTGTCATTTTCTGCTGTTTTATCAATGCTGTCTGGGAAATTCCCAATAAATTATTGCTCAAATGACGGTCCTACTGAAGCAATTCACGAATGTTGGTACACGTCAAATACGTGAAATGAGTCTAAACTTCAATGACTATCACTAATTGTTCAGCCCTCCGAACGGGATAACCATGGTAACACAACATGTCCGTATTATAATTAGCAACTTCAGTGAAACGTGTCGAGATCCATAGAATTGCTCCACGTGTTTCTACGTGGGCAGGTTACCTGGGGAGTTCATGTTTAAAATGATGAAAATTTAAGGATCACGTGACATTGAGCTTTTCTACTAGAGCTTGCAATATGGCAATGACATTGTTTAATAATGACACAACTATTATTTCAGAACCAAAATGCTTTGACATGAATAATGAGGTAAGGAAAGCAGCCGTTATGTTCCTGCGAAATGCTATTGGTCGTATATTGGCCGATCGCGATATCAAGAAAAAGGTTTGTTAGTTATCCGGGACTATCCAGAGATCTTCCTTCTGTTATATTCTCTTGTTCATTAGTTTTGGTTCTTTTATAATAGATGGAATAGAGTTTGAGTGGAAATTGCTTTTCTTTTTTTCATTTTTTTTTTCAGGAACATGCTCAGTTACGGAAAGCCTGCGAACAAGCAATTGAAGAACTTAGTGTTGATAGGGTGGATGAAGGCCAAGTTGTCACAACTGATGTGCTACCATCAAAAGCGCAGTTTATTCATGCCGACCGATACTTCCTGCCTTTTGATCTTGCTTGCCGTTGCAAAGTACCGCGAATTGTTATTATTGCTCTGGACTGCTTGCAGGTTAGTTTTGAAAAAAACTTTTCATATTAAAAACTTCAAAATCATTTCTTCAAGCAAATAAAACTCATGTTAAAAATAATACGACTGATTGAAATGAGACTGATTGAAATTTAAACGAGTGTGAGGTGTTCGTCGCTATTATTAATGTTTTAGTACTTTTAGAAATTAATTGCATACGGTCATTTGGTTGGTAGTGGAATTGATGTGACAAATCCAGATCGTCTTTTAATTGATCGTATTGTTGAAGCCATATGTTCACCTTTTTGCGGCCCGAATACGGATGAAGGAGTTCAGTTACAAATTTTGAAGGTCAGTAGGTTACATCTGCGGTTAACACTATAAGTAGTGAATTGCGCAAAACGGTTACGACAAATGTTATGAATGATTTATTTTAAAAATTGTAGAATCTTGTTACGATTCAGTATAATTTCTGAATTTTTAATTTAATTTGTAAAATTCCTGACTTCTGTACATCTTCATCACGGCAGTTTTGTAAAAAATCAATGTAATCTTAGAAAGATTATCTTTCAATTTTTTGAATGTATAACTTACTAATCGGCCGATTTTTCAACGAGTTTCTTTGTGTCCACTCTTTTTCACAACTTATTTCCAGTTTGCTCGTAAAAAAAGTTGTGTTTTTTAACTATTGTCTCAAGTCACTCGCTGGTTAAGCGAACCATGACTTGCTTTGTTTCTTCGCTTTCACTTTGCCAAAGGGATTACGTGAAGAGTAATTTGGTGAGTATTAGTCCTGATGTGACATCCTCAACGTCAGATGGGCAACATCGTCTAGTCACACCACTCACACCTCTCCGCCACTGTAAGACTCTCACCATTGATCATTTCCAACTTATTGTTTTTTATTACTTTAGTTTCATTTACAGGCAATATTAGCAGTTGTACTTGCACCAACATGTGAGGTACATAGAGGTACGCTTCTTTTGGCGGTTAGAACTTGTTTTAATATTTACTTAGCCAGTCGAAGTCCAATAAATCAGTCAACTGCGAAGGCCTCCTTGACACAGGTAATAAAAGTTTCAAGAACAAGTATTTTTTTTAATATAAATTTGTTTACGTGATCAATAAATGTGAAATAAAGTGTAATGAGTTTTGAGGTAATTAATACAGTCTTTGGAAGTTCACTGAATGCCGAAGATGCAGCTTCATTACAACATGAAAGTGATGAGAAGGTGAGTTGTGTAGTTTTTGAATCTAAGCTAGAGTTTGGGCTATTAGAATTAAAATCAGAATGTTTTTCAACCGTTGACCAAGTTTGGAAAATTGCTAGACTAAATTTCTTTCGATGAATTCTGTCAAAACATGGTGACGACATTAGTTATGGATGCGTGTTTACTTAAAAATGCATCCATTTACTGGTTTCTATACTTTTCATAAGATTCTGAGAACGTTTAGATTGCAAAATGAAATTCTGAGTTGCATTCGATTTCATTGTCAGGTTGTGCGAGCAGTTGTTAATTATTTGATAGGGCAGGTATTGATGGATACGGACTCTGCACCAGCTCACAGCAATCATCCGAGTTCCACTTTTAATGTATGTTGTGCTATTTTTCATAAAGGCAAAAATTATATCACTCTTGAAGCATGGAATTAAGTTTTAAAAAATGTAATTTTTAGGATTTATAGAATTTGAAAAATCCTCTACATATATGTTTAACGAAGTGGAATAAAATTTTTAGTCAGCAACTATCGAGGTACCACCATTGCTTGCGTTGAATCCATTATCAGTGACTACGGAATCGAATGAAAGTATTAACGAAGGTGTGCCATCCATACATTTGCATTTCCGAATTGTTCAGGAAGAAGATGCATTTCTTTTGCTTCGGGCGGTTTGCAGGCTTTCAATTAAACCTATTCCCGAACGATCTGATCCGAAGTATGTTTTTTTGAAAGAGTAGAAATTTATATTCAAATGAAAAAATTGTAGACGCGTGTAGTAACTTGCATTTTCAAAACTCAGTTTTTGTTGAGGTATAACTTTTTAGCAGTCACGAATTGCGCTCAAAAGAGTTGTCATTGGAAATGTTGTTGCTGATTGTTCAAAATCCCTCATCCTTGTTACATTCTTCTCAGCCCTTCGTGCTTGCATTACGACATTTATTATGTGTTTCACTTTCTCGGAACGGAGTTTCCCCAATTGTTTCTGTTTTCGAAAAATCATTGGCTATATTTGTTCAACTGGTCAATAAATTCAAAATGCACTTGAAAATGCAGATTGAGGCAAGCTATATTTCGTTCAAAAAAATATGTTGCAGAT
This sequence comes from Madathamugadia hiepei, assembly GCA_013365335.1. Lineage (NCBI taxonomy): Eukaryota > Metazoa > Nematoda > Chromadorea > Rhabditida > Onchocercidae > Madathamugadia > Madathamugadia hiepei. The sequence continues at coordinate 60,831 of JABVXS010000026.1, forward strand.
GGAAGAGATAGATAGAAATAAATTTTTACTCACATTTAAAATACTTTTTCAATCGTATGGCTGTTCTGTTATTAAGTTTGAAAGAAAATGATAGCGCACCTGACAGCAAAAACTTTTTTTGTTGCATAAATGCAAATAGCATTGATTTTTTAGGTCTTTTTCAAAGAAATAATTTTTTCAATATTGGAAAGTAGCTCAAGTTCATTTGAACATAAATGGATCGTAATTAATACGTTGGAGAAAATTTGTGAAGATCCACAAAGTATGGTTGATATTTACGTGAATTATGATTGTGATCTTACTGCAACCAATATATTTGAACGTATCATTTATGGTTTATTCAAAGTTGCACAGGTTTGTACGCTGAATTTTCCACTTAAGTAGGATTTCTTTTAGGAAATCCTGAAGATTCTTGCAGCATTTTTATAAAGCTATGAATTTTTCGGTATTCAGTATTTTACAATGTAACGAAAGCTTGCACGCACCTGATTATATTTTTATACATTCTACATATTAGTATTCCAAGTCTAATCATTTCTTTACTTTCCAAACAAGTAATTATCCAAACTTATCACAGTGTTTATGTGATCAAAATGTGTTCTGAAAGGTTCAGATGGGTTTTTAACAAGTCATTTATTTGATTAGATACTAAGCATACTATTTCATAAACAGTAAAATTGCTTTTAGATCAACCTAAATATTATTTGGACGTGGAAATTGTTGTTTAAATATACTGAATGTTTGAACAGTTTTCTATATTTTGGTAGTTGAAAGAAATATTCGCATCTATTTTGTTCTAATTTACCGAAAAAAATAATTTTTTTTTCTAATTTACCGTAATTTAGAGTAACTCTCTCGGGCCAAGTTTTGTTTTGTCCTATGCAGCAAAACGTTGTCAATGATTTGTTTCAGGGAGGATCCACTTCTGATTATGGAAGTTCGGCCGCTGTATTGCAGAAACAACGTGAGCGGTCTATGAGAATCTTGGGATTGGAATGTTTAGTTGAATGCTTGCAGTGTATGGTTGACTGGTTCGATGATATCAGCTCCAGTCGGGCTAATTTGGACGGTTTGTTTTAATTTGTGGAATTTCTAGGAAATTATATTCCTGGACAGAATTTTTCATTCTAAAGCTTATTACATGGGTAGGTAAAATTGAGTCAAACCGCATTATATATTGATTGAATTTTTAGTCTTGCATAACAGTAACAACTTCTACTTATCTATAAAAGTGTTAGTGAAATATTTCAAAGGAAAGGCAGGTTCAAATGTATAAGAACCGAAACAGATATCTGTGGAAATTTTTTGAAAACAAACTAATTCAAAACAATTTCCGACATATTAGTCGAGAAAGTGTATTCTTATAACATTATTTGTGAAAGATTTCCAGCTGCGGAGACTTTGGATATGCCATCGGTTGAAGCAGCAATGCCACAAACTTCAACTGTGCATCAGTTTGAGCAGCTTAAGCAAAAGAAGGAAACAATGGAGCATGGGATTCATCTGTAGGTATTTAATTTGTATTAAAATTAGTTTTTCTTTTGTTGAATTTCTATTCTTAGATTAAAGTTATTAATATTTTTTTCAGATTTGCTCGTAAAACGAGTCAAGGTTTGAAGTTTTTGCAAGAAAGGAATTTGATAGGTTCCAAACCAGAAGATATTGCTGCATTCTTTCACAAGGAAGATAGGTTGGATAAGACCGTTGTTGGTGAATATCTTGGAGATGGCGATGAGTAAGTTGTGCGCAGTAACTTCCGTCATTTGTTCGAAATTTTTATTTCCTCTTTTCACCCTCTCTGTACTTGCCAATTCTCTCTATATTTTGAAAGAAATGAATGAATGCAGTACTTTCCAATTGTTCAGTTTAATCTGTTTTCTCTACTCTTGCCTGAAGAAGATTCGAACCGTAGATGTTAGAGTCTAAGAATTTTTCGAAGATTTATAATAATTATGAATGCCTTCCAGTATTTTCATGTTACGGATACTAGAGCTCATGAAAGTTTCAGTTTTAACAAGCGAGTAATGTATGCTTACGTAGACCAAATGGATTTTTCGGGTCGCGATTTTGTTGCAGCTCTGCGGCTGTTCTTGGATGGTTTCCGTCTTCCTGGTGAAGCCCAAAAAATTGATCGGTTAATGGAAAAATTTGCAGCACGATATTGTGAATGCAACCCAAAGTATGAATTAGAATATAAAGGATTTGCATTTATCGAAGAACTTTTTAAATTTCTGCATGAAATTAGTTTTGACATCCAAAAAACTGTAATTTGGAGATTCTTTCATAATTTTTTATTGGATTTAAAAAGGAAGCTTAATTTCAAGTCTTGGTCTTTTCGCATCCGCCGATACAGCATATGTTCTTGCATACTCGATCATCATGTTAACAACTGATTTGCATAGCCCACAGGCAAGATTTTCATTCATTTGTGTTGATTCGATCTATAGATCACTGACTGATATTTTCACAACCACGATTTTTAATTCTACCGATCGAATCAGTGTTTATTAATTATTATTTATCGAAGTTATCAGCTGTTCTGACTATTCATACCATTTCCTGAAAATTGTTCAAAATTCATTTTGTGGCATTTGCGGGATTTCCATCCTTTTTTTGATTTTCAAGGATTAAATTTCAAAATTTTTATGCTGAATTTCTCTTTACTTTTGAATACTCTAATATTATTGAGACTACAAAATTGTAAATTTTGTCGAGTTCGGGTTTATCTATTTTTTTATGGAATATTTTTGCAAAATTTCCTTCATTATTATTAGGTGCGAAATAAAATGACGAAGGAGCAATATATAGCGATGAACAGGGGTATAAATGATCAGTCCGATCTACCCCAGGAATACCTCTCCGATATATACGACGAAATAGCAGGACGTGAGATTAAGATGAAACCAGGACTCAATAAATTACCCAAACAGAGTAATTTGTTTGTCGTTTGAAGTATGAAGTGGAATTTTAGAAAAAATAAATTGGAAACATCGAATTTTTTAATTTTAACAAACAGTGGAATGCATATTAATTCAACTAAAAAAATTATCGTGCAGATGCAACGGCGACTTCAGAACGACAACGTAAGTTATTACAAGATGTTGAATTAGCCGCGATGGCTCAAACTGCTCGTGCATTGATGGAAGCTGCGTCACATTACGAAGCTGCATTTACGTCAGCCTCGCATTGCGAACATGTAAGGCCGATGTTTAAGGTAATGTGGATGAAAATTTTTCGTACTTCGTAATAAGAAAGTCACTAAGTAAAATGGAATAAGAAATGAATCAAAAAATCATAACTGCAAATTTTACTGAGATAAATGAACTTTTTGTCCTTCTTTCATCACGAGTTTTCCATTCATATTTTCAAGGATTACCACTCTTTACTTCGAAATGGCAGCTATCCAGTTGGTTTTTAGATCGCTTGGACTCCTTGTCTAGCAGCTTTTAGTATTGGGTTACAAACTTCAGAGGATGAAAGTGTCATATTTTGGTGTTTGCAAGGATTTCGTCTTGGCATAAAAATTGCCTGTATTTTTCGTTTAACTTTGGAACGAAATGCTTTTATGCAGGCATTAGCAAGGTTGTTTTTATCCCATGTTTATTCCTTTGTTTTATAAATTATAATTTTGCTTCTTACCGTTGATTTGGTTGGTTTTCTCTCGGCTTTTTGCTGGTTTTATTTAACAATAATAATGAAATTGAAGATTTACATTATTGACTGCCAAGAATTCTATGGTAGAAATGAAATCAAAAAACATCGAATCGATCAAATTATTATTAACTGTTGGCGAGGAAGATGGAAATTGTTTGGATGAATCCTGGATTGATGTCGGTTTTTCTGTTTATTTATTATTTTAAGTCACATTATCATTTAGTTTTTTTCTCCAATTGTTTTATTCTTTCGTTTTTGGTAATGCAAGATTATTTTAGAAATGTAGTGTAAATTTCAGGTGCTCAAGTGCATTTCACAATTGGAATTAGCGCAGATGATTGGTACTGGTGTTAAAGCATCCAATAATTCGATTGTTAACGGTTCTTCGATTCAACGTAGTTCAAGTTTCATTCCGATTATTTATCGCGAAGTGAATTATTTGCGTGTCTTTATTTGTTTTTGTAGATGGATTGAAAAGTGCGATTCACGTGGATGAACGAATGTTGCAAGAATGTTTGGGTGAAACTACTTCACAAAGTGTTGTTGTTGCTGTTGATAGGTAATTAAAGTTATTCTTTTCTTCCTCTTGAGTTGAGTTTCCAATATTTTGCGGCGTTTTTATTGACTTTATTTTTTATTGCAATTGTTGGTATGGAAGTGAAAGCTTATTTCAATGGATCTTTTTATCCATAGCATGCAAATCAGAGTTGAATAACTTTCAGGATATTTCAAGGATCGTCGAAGCTGGATGGCGATGCTGTTGTACATTTTGTTCGAGCTTTGTGTGAAGTTTCAAAGGAGGAATTATCAACTTGTGGCAATCCACGAATGTTTATGTTGCAAAAAATAGTTGAAATATCGTTCTATAATATGAACCGCATCCGTCTGCAGTGGTCTAGAATATGGAACATTCTAGGGGAGCATTTCAACAAAGTAAAAATTTTCCTTTCCCACCATATCAGTTATTTTTCATGTGTTTTATATTTTTAATAATGTTTTATATGCTTCTAGAAGTTTTTAGGCAGGTTGTAATGCGAATGAAAATATATCACACTTTGCTGTTGATGCACTACGACAGTTATCAATGAAATTTTTGGAGCGGGGAGAATTACCAAATTTTCGTTTCCAAAAAGATTTTTTAAGGCCATTTGAGATTATCATGAACAGAAATAGGTAGAATATTGTGCAGATTTTCAGTTTCATTTCTGTTTTGTAATTGCAAATGTAAGTGCATTTCAATTAATCATGTCATGCTTACAAATCTTATACCTAAAAATTTTAGTTCGGCAAATGATCATTCACTTGTATTCCCTATGCAAGTAAGTATAGGTAAATTTCAGCGCTTTCCAATCTCGAGAATTGGTTGTCGAATGTATTAGTCATATGGTGAACACACATTATAACAAAATAATATCCGGTTGGAAGAACGTGTTTTCTGTCTTTACAATGGCAGCTGGTCTGAGTGATGAAGGAATTGTTGAAAGTGCATTTACGACAACTAGTTTTATAATTAGTTAGTTTGAAATTTTTTCTTGTTTATTGCTTCTGATGTGTTATCCACATGGTATTACTTGTTAACTCCTCTAAGTGATTCTGTCAATCATGTGTTAATTACTGCAGTTCTGATTCTTCTTGGTATTTCTGTAGATCGTTTGATCACACACTGCAAAGACAAGAAGAAATATTTATTAGAGGAAAAAATTCATCATTAAATATTAAACGCAGTTAACGGAATTGAAAGTAAATTACACATTAAAATAATAACTTTTCAGTGACGGTATTTGCTGCAGAATTTGGCAATGCATTAGATTCGTTTCAAGATGCTATCAAATGTTTATCAGAATTTGCTTGCAATGCGAGTTTTCCGGACATATCTATGGAAGCGATTCGACTGATACGGCTTTGTGCAACATACGTCTCAGGCAATCAGCAACAGTTCATAGAGCACCAATGGGAGGATAGCGCTAATTTGCACGATGCTCAGCGCATTTTTTTGCGGGGATGGTTCCCAATCATGTTCGAATTATCATGTATTATCGGACGATGTAAATTAGATGTCAGAACCAGGTATTCTTCGACCTTTATCAAATGCACTATCTGGTGTAGTAACTATGTAATGGGTTCGAATTTCGATAAAACTGATTGTCGAAATAAACAATCTTTTTTTATGCATGATAGTGTCGCTGATTGATGGGATTTTCTACAGAATGTCGGCGTTTTTTCTTTCTCGTAACATGTTTCAGAAAAATTTTTTGAAATTTGTTTTGAGTTAGACAAAAAAGACTTCATCCATTTCTGTTAACATCCTATATCATTGTTGATTATTATTCTTGAAATTTTGCGTACAAATAGTCGTATCTGTTTCGTTTAAGGGGAAGTTAGGTAATGCGTTTTTGTAAATTCAAAGTCTTTCTAAGTTATATTACTTTTATAGAAGCCTGACTGTTATGTTCGAGATTATGAAAACTTTCGGAACTGAATTCAAAAATGAATGGTGGAAAGATTTATTTCAAGTTGCTTTTCGAATATTTGATGTGATGAAATTGGCTGAAGAGCAAAATGAGGTAAGTATGTGTTTTTTAAGGAATTTTTTGGCGAGTAATAGTGTAGAATGCGATAATCTAGGTTATCTTAATTCAGTACCGGAAAATGATCAAAAAAATTTTTAGAAGAGGGAGTGGATGCGAACAACATGCAACCATGCTCTTTATGCTGTTGTTGATGTCTTTACTCAATATTATCCAGTTTTATCAACAATTCTGTTAACCAATATTTACGAACAGTTATACTGGTGTGCCAAACAAGGTGTTAATATTATCATTTTAAAAATATTAAAGGCTGAAATTCACTATATTTCACTGATTAATCTCTAAAAACTTTCGGGATTTTCATTTTTTTAATTTTTGGTTTAGATCATTTTGGCTGAATTCTTTAAGTCAAAATCTGATATGAAGAAAATACGTAATTTTCTCTAGAAAATGAGCAGTTGGCACGTTCTGCAATTAACTGTTTGGAAAGCTTGATTCTTCTCAATGGATGCAGATTTACAGTTCAAATGTGGAATGAAACGATTATGTTGATCGCCAACATTTTTAATATAACACTTCCTCACTCGTTAGCTTTTTTTGTTTTTTTTTTCATTTAATAAATTAACTTATAGTCCATCAATATTACCATTGGTTACCACCACAGCATATTTATTTACTCTGAGTAGAGGTGTTGAAAATTTAAAACTCTCACGCAAATAATGTTATTTCATTGGCATTACTTTATTTGGTTCATGAGTACAGGGCTTGAATTTCAGCGATGAAAAAGTCTTCGTGATGCATATTTTACGGCTTTGAGCTATTCCAAACCAAAAATTTTCTAGACCTGAAATGAGAATTTTTAACAGGTTACTTAACTGGGAACCGGATGACACTCTAAATACATTTATCGCATCTCATGGTGAAAATTATCAGACGTTTAATGATGGTACTCATCAAATAGTATTTAATCCAAGGTTAGAACTACGTTTTTTCTGCTCTGAATAATCGCTTTCATATTAAAGCTGTTGAATTAAAGTTTTTGTGAATTTTTTCAATGTTATTTGAATGTTCATCCGTATATTTGCATATAGACCATATCTCCAAAGCACTTGGCTGAAGCGATACCCATCCTCAACGAATCAGACATCGTGAATTATATTGGTTAAAGATCTATCGTTCTTTAAACTTCGATTTTTGCTATAATGAGGTTACATGTTTTGCAGCATTAACGATGCAATGTTTACAACATTACTAGTTCGGTGTGCTGTGCAGCTGGAATTGGTTGATACTGTAAGTAGTATTGTATTCGGCCAAGATTCCATGAAAAAGGTTAATTTTTTATCAGAAACACAATTGCGATGGCCTCTCAAAGTAAGAAATATTAAGTTGATTTCTAATGCTTCTGTGGTGTTTTTGAAAACCCTTCGTGTTAGCTGTCTTCTATAAATGTTTTTTTTCAAGGATGAAGCGAAAATGTGGGCTTTTTCATCTGCAGCAACAAAGACGGAAAGAGTTGGTAAACCTGATGAGCAGGTATTACCGAACGGTGATTTTAGAGAAGAAGTAGCTGGTAGTGTTGAGAACGGGATCTTAGAAAGCACAGTTGGAGGCCTCTATAAATATATTGGTATCTTTTGTGAGTGTTTCTACTGGAAAACATTAAATTATCTACAATGGTGAAAAGCAATTGATATTTGATGAGTGCTGCAACTAGTATCTTGTAGCGTAATGATGTTTTTAGCTAAAAACTTTTGTTATTTTTGAAGGAGTCTAATCTAATTTTACTTGGTTTGTGTAGATTGTAGAATATTTACCGTTTGAGTTTGTTTTTAATTTTCAAAACATGGAATGATGTATTTTCTTCAAATCACGAATTTGCAATTTTTTATTTAGAAGTGATTTTTTTACCGTGTTGCAGATTTGGATCATCTCATACGATTGGTTGAATGTCTTCTCGATTCTCATACGCTTGCTCAAAAATTTAATGGCAACAATGCTCAACGTACACTGTTGTGGAAAGCTGGTTTGAAAGGTTCCCTAAAAGTTCTTTCTAAATACACCAAAAAAATAGTGAGTCCTTGAAAAAGAATTTTAATAGATTTTTCGTGACCATCACGATGCACAGGTCATATATTTCTGGTGAATGGGTGATTTTTATAATTTTTCGTCGTTTAAAGTATTCTGTCTTACCCAGTTAATGATAGTAATTGATAATGTTCACTTCATTTACTACCAAGTGATAAAGCAATCGGTTGAGGAATTTTGGAAATCCTCTCCCAGAACATGTGCTAAGTTTGAGAACTGTAAGGTATTGAGCTAAAAGGGCATGTCGAAGTTAATGAGAAATTACTCTTCGGCTGGCTCCAAACAGTGAGGCATCCATGTATTCTGCATGGAAAATTTTTCCAAATATTGTCCTTGCAGTCGATATGGTTGTAGAACCTACACTTTTAGGTCGAAGTAAACCAAATCTTCTGAGGCAAGAAACACGTAGCGTACGAACTGCTCTTAATATACTCTATAGATTATATGATGATGTTGGAAAAACATCAGTGCAGCAGAAAACTAAAGTAAAAATGAAGTTATTGAGGTTTGCATATTACTGTTTAATTTTACTTTAATACGCTTCCTTTTTCTTTATTATATATGGAATGAAAAATAGATTTGTCGTGGTTCTTTTAGTTCAGTTTATTATCAGATTTAGGTATAAATTTCTGTAACGGAATTGAAGTCGGGTTGGTATAAATTTCTGTAACGGAATTGAAGTCGGGTTGGTGAAAATTCATGTACATTTTTGCTTCTTGAGTTAGTCATTGATAATTTTATCACTTTTGACCAGGAATATTTTTTCAAGGATCGTAGAGGATGCACTCGATTACTATTCAGAATTAAAATCCGAACAACATCGGCAAGCTTGGATTCCGGTAATTCACTTGCTGCTGGTGAAAACGGATGCATTTTCTTCAACGCAGGTAATACTGATAGCATGAATAAAGAAAAAAGATGAACTTGCAGTCTCAGATGCTCTTCCCGTTATCATAAGTGCTCAATAAGATTTCTTAATCATCTTTTCTTGATTTTATTTAACTTTACCCTTTTTTGTGAAAAAGCTTTTTAGCATCTTGAAATGAACATCGTGTAAATAATTGTTGATAAAAGCATGGATATAGCCTCAAAAAATAAGATTAATGATCAATTTTAAGGTATGAAGATTACTGTAGAACCTTTCTAATGAAACGGTGACGTGTGATTGTAGTAAATTTATAACGTAGACTATTATTTTTTATTTCATCCTTATTTTTCACTTCAGCTGATTGATCTTGGTCAAGATTATGCGTTGCATATGTGTCGTTTGGTGGAGTGTGAGATGCGAGAAGATCTGAGGATTATTCTGAGTCGGGTCATCAAAAAAACGATAAGTATAAATTATGTTACCCTGTAATGTTTATCGCAGTTACAGGATATTGTTTAGTTAGTGTTTTTTTTTTTTTTTGCACACTCATAGTTGTGACATTCGCGTAACGCTACTTTTTCATTAATAATTAAGATCTACTTTCTTTACTTCATTTCTTAATCGCATTAATAAGTGGTTAATTAGTTCGAGTATTCATTTTGACACATCTTTTCATATTTTATAAACATTTGTAATTATTTATACACTGGTTTTCCTTGTAGTTTTTAATAATCTTTGCTTCTAAAACATATCGGTAGAGTGATAGCAGTGGTGATATGAATTTCTATGTTCTGTGATAATTAATTTTAATGTATTTATTTCTTAATTTAATTCGCAGTAAACTGTAAATAATTTGCTTTAGTGTTTTCATTTTCCTCGAAAAAATCGGATTTTTGGTATACTACAGGTGATCAGTTGAATCGTTTCGGAAATACTTCTATCTCAGTAGATTTTGTCGTGTAAGTCGTTGCAAATTCCACGAAGTTTTTGACGGTGTTTTAAGAAATGCTCAAAATTTGATATTTGGCATTGAGCATTAGTTCCAGTATTTACCCATTTTTATGTTAATATTCACTTTTGCGACATCGAAGATGGTATTAGGAAACCATTTTTGATTTTAATGCTTTCTGAAATGATTTGTGATGCTATATTTAAACAAGTAACTAATTTTCCTCAAGCAAGTTTGAGGGACATTGGTGAGGAAAATTAAAATTCCATTGTAATACGGTCTCCAGATGTCCTCATAATTTTTCATTAGTTGCAATTGTAGTTTTTCTTTGTGACTTCAGATTTTGAAAATTTTCACTTAACAGTTTTTAACAAATCTGCATAAAAATGCTAATAAAAAAGCAATTTGCACTGATCCAAGACGAAGAAACAAAGGGGTCGATGTTTGTAATAAATTGCCTTTTAATCCGTCCAAGAAATATTCGTATTTTTGAATTCCTTGGCGGAAAAATTTATGGCTGATGTAGTATATTGTGGATTCTCAGCGAATTGGTTTTTAAATCGAATAAACTTGGGTTATAAACCTTTATGCTAATATGAAATTAAACAAGGAACGCGTAGAATATACGAATACAATGAAATAGGTGAAAAGTGTAATAATTCCAAAGTAGTTGTGAAGGGATTGTTGCCGTAGGAGCGGTGGAGATAGTCGTCGTCGATTCCAGAAGTGAACTGCTAAAACACTGCCTCGGTGTTGCAATCCAGTGTTTATATATACATCCTTCCATTGACGTGAGCCAATCAGATCGCAACACAGCATTTTTGACCAGTTAGCGGGCAGAAGTATATCATAGATTCCACATTTTTGCGCCATCTTTATCTTTGTGACTTTAACTTCCCCATTTTGGTGACATAGTAGATCTGGCGGAATTTCAATAGTAAACGACGAAACAAGTGCGGATCAGCTGCTTCTGATTTACAGGATGAAAATTCCTTGCCGCGAAAATCATGTCTCAGAAAGTGAATCCTTGGAAGTATGGTTGATGTGACCTATTCTTTATTGTGTTCAAAATAATTTGTGGGACAAATTGGAAAATGGAAGTATTTCTGAAATTACCTTCGACCCACTTCATATTTCACGTTGTTCTCGAAAATTCTGTCACCTTACTTTTCTATCTGAGAAAATGTAACGCATTGTAATTTCTTTTACATTTTCGCATCATTTTTTCACCTTGATTGCACCTTTGCTATTTATTACGTGAACAGAACTTTGTTATTTCAATAAATCGTGAAAAGGAATTCATTCATTGCTCTTTTTACTTTATTTGGTCCTTCTCTTTAGTTTAGTGTTCGACGATGCCTTTCGAGTTTTGATGAATATTTTTCATTTTATTCAGGTGGCACGCTCGGAAGTACTTTAGTTGAAGGCGTATGCGCGTATTACTTTTCATTCACTGGTATGGAGATTCTGTCACAGTTAATAAATTAATCACCACCAACCGGAAATTAAATGAGAATAATCTCAGCTTTCATCTGAAAACTTAACGGTAGGTCAAGAAAGGTTAAAGTTGAGAATTTCAAAAAGAACTATTGCTGGGATGCCTCCTCGGCTTTATAGAATGACTTTGAATAAAGAATGAGAAACGATCAGTGTAGTTGGGAGATGTATTTAGACTGTCTAACGGTAATTCCATCTAACCTATCTGTTCCATCTTAGCTAAGGGTTTGCGGATTTTCCCGGGGCCTGCACTTCCCAAGCAATAGTCGTCAGAAAGTGTAACGTTGAAACCTGATATTGTCTGGAAAACGGCATGATTTCTCGTCCCGTCTTTTCTCTTTCTATTCTTGTATTCAATGGGTAATTTCTTAAGTGATTGCTGTGAAGCTTGAGAAACTGCCTGGTATGAAACGGACAACTGTTTCCAAGCATTTAAAATATTTGTTCAAAAGGAAAAAGTGGGATAGTTTTAGTGAATGTTAACTGAAATTTTAACAAAAATGCATCCTAAACTTTAGCTTTTTGATTTTAAATGCTTTAAAACATTCTTACGACAAACATTAATTTGAAGTGTTAACAAAGGAGAAAACTTAAATTTCCATAACGATAAATCGATTTACAGAAACGGAAACGAAAATTTCCATAAGCTGCAAAGGTTAAAAGAATCCTTGCGGAAATTTATGCCATGTAAATTTTGTAAACGGAACAATCCCACTCAATCACATGCCTTCAGTATGGCAAACAAACATTCACGCATGGACTTTACGGAGTCACGTTTGTGTCACGGAAGTAGATCGCGTACCACCTCATTCCTTTTCGCTTGTTCATTCAAAAATTTATCCAGTTGTTCATTATAATACTGTTGATGGATTAAATGATGAAATGTTGGCCGGTCCGCATCTTTATGAGATTTCTTCATAATTAAATGCATCAGAAGACAGGTTGTTACAGTAGTTATGATGCCAACCACCTCGATGATCAATGGGATGGAATCGGAGCGAAGCACGGGATTCTGATGGATCAGAGTGCGTGGATGGTTTGCATCACTGGTAGGACTGGAAACGGTAAGGATGTTGGGCATTGGAATGAATCAGTTGATAACTGATAACTTGTCCGTTCAACATGGAGTATGACGAGGAAGCTGGTAGAAGTGGAGGAGAAGATAGTAAAGACTGAGAGTTTTTTGTTAAACTTGGACCCATCGATATTTGCTTATCAACGTGACCCCACACAAGAAGGCCTTCCTCACTACTTAAGGTCAACAAGAAGTACAGGGTGAAATTGAGTGACAATCGTTCAGTGCCTCCTAAATCTACCCATTCAGTTGAATTCGATAAGTACATCACTTCCTTTCAATGAAGTAAATCATCGAACAAGTGAAATGTAGGCCTTGTCAAATTTATATTAACTTCTCTCTATGCAAATTTTCCTCCTACCTTAATTATGACCAATTAGATAAATGGTCTTCTGGTATTTCTTTATTCCCGACAAAACCCTAGTCTGTTGTTGTATTATCATTTATCGGACAGAGTGCAATTTGAAAATGACACAGGGAATAATTTGTTACGGAAGGAAATTCGATCCAGAATGGAACATGATGAAATTCATTGATGAATATAACGGAATAGAGAAAAGGCGGAAAGAGAAATACAAAATGAAGGAAACAGTGAAGTGACTTGGAAGTGCTCCCACATGAACTGCAATGCACTTTGTTGGATACAGCATCCCAAGCTAATCATTGATTGATTGTTATGAAATTGCTGAAATAACGGAGAGTCCCTCTCAAACTTCTACTTCCGTTGGAAAGTAGAAGGATGGAAGTGTGAGCGATTAAATGAAATATTAACCAAGGCTAGCCAACTTCGCCAGCTCAAAAGTAGTTTTCTGGTTGAGATCACTGTGTTGATTCACTGCTTCAGCAATTATTATCATTTATTTCCCAACATGTTCTTTTCTGCTTTTTGGTTCAAACTAAAATTTCGAATTTGATTTTTGGAACTGAATTCTAACTCGATTTCCTGGAATAGAATTCAAGGTAAAATAATTCTCCTTTAGAATATTTTAAAAGACCCACGTCACAGCACAGACCAATAGTGGGTAAACAAGATTATCCACCCGAAGATTAAATAAATCAAGTTTTATTCAAGTATATAGTATATATGATAAAGATGGGTCACTTTTCCACTCCTGCCGGGTTTACAGGAGGTCAAAGTTGCTGAGAGTGGTAGGGATTCTGGTGGTCTCAGAGGGAAGATGGTGCACTTCCGTCTCTGCCACATCAGTTGTTGATGTATGCTGGAGAATGGGACTGTAGAGCACAAGTTGGAGACCTCCCTGGAGTGGCTAGGAAGGCATGAAGAAAGAGTAATTTCTACAGATTCAATTGTACGAACCGCTGATGGATGTAGAAGGATGAGAAGTTCGTCGAGGATGGACAACGTGCTATCAAACTTGCAAGGGTCACTTCACCCATTGCAGTGGACACTCCCTGCATTATGCTTGATGAGCTGGTTGAATCCGTTGCTTTCATCCTTGACAATTCTCCGTTTTCCGGCTCGATTGTTGCATTCTAGAATAAATTCCCTAAAATTCTCCATTTCAACACAGCATGGGCTGTTCCCCGATCTTAGCACAAATCTTCAACCCACATATTTCCCTTCTAGCGGTACTTGCACATATATACATGCGACATTAGCTTTATCTACCTGTGATATTTGTCGCGCTCGATAAACTGCAAGTTTCTTTAAGTAATCCTTTTTTGCGATTTCTGTTCTCTGCTTGTACAGCTGAAATTTGACATTCATTATGCTTTCCGAAATTTGGAAAAGGTAAATTTTGAAATGCGAAACTCATAAAACATAGAGGACTAACGCTCTTTGCATGAAAGTCTAACGAATCCCACATCGACGCGACTATTTTCGACACTTCGCCAAAACTCGCATTTGGACTCCTTCCTTTTATGGCCGCCTGCGTGTCACGGAAAAATAATGCATACGCTGAAACGGGCCTGAAACGAAGAAGGGAATATGATAGGCTTCGTAAGCTTATTCGTGGTGAACTTGGAAAGTAAAACTTTGCAATAACCTGGGAACGTTGGATAGAATTGAAGGAAATCCTACTTTTGAGGTTCATTCGGATCCTTTTTTGAACGTTTCTTCCTGATAGTTCGACGTGCAGGCCGACCGGTTGCTTGGTCGGTATTGTCTGTCACTGTTGTAGTATTAGTACTGTCACAAGGTGTGATTTTTTGTTTAAAATGAAAATTGGAAGTACTGAAATTGATTGTCGTTATTTTAAAAAATTCTAAATTTAATTTCCTTAAGCTAATTTTTTTTCTTTCCCCGAAAATTTGGCTTGAGTAATTTGAAAAAGAAATAACAAAACTTTCTCGTCTTTGACCTTCGAAAAATAGGTGAATTCTGAGGGATAATAAGCTGATAAATGATAAATATCAACAATGAAATAATTATCTTAAGAAGCTATGAAATATTGTGTTAATGAAGTGAAATTAATTGACTAATTAAAAACCACTTACTTTTGTAAAACTTTGATTTCATTTTCCAGAGATTCCTTTTTACCTTCCAGTGCCCTTTTATCAATACATTTGAACGCAACCAGGAAATCGAGCTCTGATATGTGCTCAGCCAGGAAAACCTGAGTGTTTTAATTTTTTTCAGGCATTTTTAATTTGAACAAAAACGAATAATCGAAAAATGTTCACAAACACCAGGAGTAGTTGAAGTTCCAATCGAGTAATATTAAATTGGTATTTCCGTTTTTCTACAAATTGATTGATTTCTTTGATTTTATTTTTTAGAAATTAAAAAATATTAAATAACCGGAATTATTAAATGATGATTATTTAATAAAAAAGAGAGAAATGACTGAAATATTTTAGCAAAATTTATTCATGGGAATTTCTGAAATTTCAAAATTTAATTTTTTTTTGCCCTAAAGAAATGAATTAATTCAGCAACATTAATCATATTACAATTGAGAAAATAAGTGGATATCCACGAGATAGTAAAATCTTTTCGAAATTTGTGATGAAGAAAAGTTTGACATTTTAAAATGATTAGTTGATGTTTCAGTCATTCGAACATTTTTGCTCATCTGTTTCGAATTGCCACCTATTTTCCCTCCTCATTAATTTCAATTAATTATTCATTTTTCATTTATGAAACCAACTTGTCTGATATTTTCTCGAAGATAGGAATTGAGAAAAATTGAAATTTTTAATTTTCAGGAGGAGCATATATGAAGTCCTCCACTAAAACTTCATTCATAAAATTGCTCTTATCATTACGTTCTTTTCATTTGTGGGCATTTATCATAAATGATAGCGGAAATTTTCAACAATGGATATTTTGCAATGTCAAGTTTTAAGTTTTTAGGTATTAATGAATTAATTAAATATTGTGATTGACAGCCAAAAAGATTGGATTAATTGCCCTTTGTTCCCTTCTTCCACCAGAAAGAGAGTTTTATCGCAATGTATTACAAAACAAAAGGAATAGAAAACTAAGGAACAATGAATAGGAAAAAATTGATTGAAGGTAGGAAAGGTATTTCTCCAGGTAACTTCTCAACCTAATTAA
The DNA here is from genome assembly GCA_013365335.1 of Madathamugadia hiepei. NCBI lineage: Eukaryota > Metazoa > Nematoda > Chromadorea > Rhabditida > Onchocercidae > Madathamugadia > Madathamugadia hiepei. The sequence goes on from JABVXS010000026.1 coordinate 77,010, forward strand.
TTCATTTCGAAAATTACAAAAATAAGCATGATTCGTTTGAATCGCCAATGAATAAAAAGAGGGGGAGGAGGAAAAGGCAAGTTGTAATAATTTCATAAATTCGAAATGAAAAGTAAGCGAAGAGAATGATAAAGAGAAGATGATGATGACTGACAAAATGAAATAATTGACAAAGCAAGATGACAAGTGACAGGTGAAGACGATTCTGATTGAAACAAAAAAAAGGAAATGAAACGGTGAAGTTAAACGATTTCCAGTTCATTGTTAGTTTTTATTTTTTTCGAATTTCAAAAATTAAATTTTTACATCATCAGGTTGACGGTATCCTTATTCAAGATGATATAATTAGATTTTCTCTAATTAATTTATAAACATTGGTGGGGGTCATCAGGTTATCCAATGAAAGATTATCCGTGGAAAAGATCAGGGTTACGGCACGGGGGTAAGGGTGAAAAAAAAAAAATGAATAACGAGAGGACACACCTTAGAAAAAGCACCGGTACCTATGATATCCTTGAATTCGTTATGATCACAAATATTCTGATTTCCTTCCGATCCTTCCTTATTCATCGAGAATTTCGACATCGACTTAGTGCTCTCGTTGTTTGGCACAGTGCGACATGCTAATAATGCTTCGAGTTAAATTTGTCTCCATCAAGACATGAATTATCAGTGGTGGGAAAGAAAAAACTGCAATTTGTCATTTGATCAATTACTGATGACAAATAATGGTTAGGAATGGATGGAAGATAAAGGAAAAGAAAAAAAGTGATAAAGGCTTGGTGTAGTCAAGCTAATCCAATAAGGATTGAAATGTGTAGCAAGTGGAAGTGTCACTCAGGAAAGCTTACATTATCTCACTATATTAAGTTGCAGTGACAACATTATGCTACCAACTATCTAACTACCAGGCTAGATGGGCTAGATAGTTCTCTAACAGCACTCTAACAAATCTAGAATCCCTGTTTTTCTACTTTACAACACTTCTTTTCTTTCTGTTTTCCCTAATTCATCCTATTTTCATCTGTTGAAATATTCGAACACACACACACACATACATATTCATACATACTCGTGCACACAAACACATGCATAAGCAGACATTAAAATACTTCCATTCACTTAAAAACATTCGGAAGTTTACTGAAAGAAATGAGTAACTTATTTATGGCAGCCGTACTAAGGCTGATAGTGGCACTCAGTAATCAATATGGCATTGTTGTCAGTGCTGTATTTTAATTACGGATTATCTTCATAATTACTGTTAATACTAATACTACTATTGTTTTATCGTGTCATAACCAATAATAATAATAAAAATACTATTATTATTGGTTATTTCATTTTGTTGAAACAAAACACAGCAACTGGTGTTACAATGCTCGAATCACATATCACTAGTCGAATACTTCCCAAGCGTTTAGGACTGCGTGATGTATCGGCAAGGATGCGAGCAGATCCCAGTGAAGTGGCCTTCTGCAGCTGACTGATGGTGATTTTGTTGACTCCAATTGTGCCTAAGTGTTTGCCTAGACCTTGGACACAGCACGCAGTGTGCCGATTACCACAGATATTATTATTATTGCTATTATTGTTTTATTATTAATTATTAACCAATGAATTAAGCAATTAATTAATAATTGTAACTATACTTTTGTGGCCAATGCATTGCTGTCAGTGTTATTATCATGATTATAATTGTAAAATCAGTGTCAGCAACTTAAGGAATTTGTCAGTCCATCAAAGTGATAGATTAATTACTAACCTCCTGGCGACATTTCAGAATCATTGTTACAATCATTCGAATGCTTCTGTTACAATGAATTATCGCAAAATTTATCAATTTAATTTTCACAATGCAAAGATAGGATTGCATGTTGTAGATGGCGGGTGGTCCCAAATGAAATGAAAGGTTTAGCTCTAAATTTGAATTTCTAATCAAATAAAATCTATAAATTTTTGTTAAAAGTTTAATTAATCAAAGCTAAAAAAATCCTCTCGATTTCACTGTTTTTTTCCGAGTTTCTTTCAAATCTTTTTTATAATATTCAATGTTTGGTAATTCCATGTACCATAATACTTGGACGAATGAATGAATGAAGAATTTAATTGTTAAATAAGTGTAAATTATTAATGACAAAATATTACCAGATTAATTAGCAATGGATGGTATTTAGCACGATAATTAGCGCGATGGACTTTTTCAAATTGACATTTTTGTCTGAAAGAATAAATTTTTTTTATTTATTGAAAACAAAAAAAATTTATTTAAAAAAAAAATTTGTTAAATCAATCATATGACACGTATGATACGTTTTTCTCATCAAAATTTTCCCATTCATTTCTTTATAACATTTGAAAACTTTACAGTTAATTAACATGAATATTTGATCACTTAATACTTAGAACAGACTAATTAGTTCAATTATGTAAGACGAAAATAAAGAAAATGTTACTAAAAATCAAAAAAAAAGTTTTACTGAAAAATTTACCACTATCCATGTTATTCATTATTTAAATTGATCAAAATCTTATGATATTTGCAAATTACGAACAGCGCTGTTTGAATATGATATTCTTACGATATTAGTTTTTAATTAATTAATTCTTTTCCGTGGTGAGAGCCTTACAGTGGCGGAGAGGTTTGAGTGGTGTGACTAGACGGAGCTGCCCATCTCACGTTGAAGATGCCACATCAGGACCAATACTCA